>JANHGB010026508.1:0-42357 GCA_026283785.1 Coracopsis vasa
CCCAGAGAAGCTGTGGCTGCCCCATCCCTGGCAGTGTTCAAGGCCAGGCTGGACACAGGGCTTGGAGCAAGCTGCTCTAGTGGAAGGTGTGGCAGGGGTTGGAACTGGAGGAGCTTTAAGGTCCCTTCAACCCAAACCAGTCTGGGGTTCGATGATTTGTATTTCTGCTTGTTTCCAACAGGCCCCAAGTCACAAGTACAGCGCTCACAGTAGCCATGTGACAAACGTCAGCTTCACCCATAGCGATTGTCACTTGATTTCAACTGGAGGGAAGGACATGAGTATCATCCAGTGGAAGCTCGTGGAGAAGGTCACTCTGCCGCAAAATGACATTGTTGTAGACATCGGCGCCACCAAAGTGCCCATGGCTGCGGGTGACAGCGCCGCGCAGTCCCCTGCTCCTCTGCCACAGCCTTTCAATGACATGAACCAAACCGAAAGTGTAACTGGCAGCTCCCCAGCTTCTTTGGAGAGCAACTTGGAGCAGTCTGCAGAGGCCAGTGAGGAGCAGAGCGAGGAGCAGAGCGAGGGGAGCAGCCTGGATCCCACCGAGCCGGGCTACGAGGAGCCCTCCAACGAGATGAGCGAGGAGCACAGCGAGTCCACGGTCACTGAAGAGCAGCAGGATAACTCACCGGTGTCTTAACGCTGCCAGCTCAGGCGGTTGTGGTTTCCTTTGGTGTGCGTGCTTTCATTACAGGGTGAGGGTTCAAATAGGGAGAAGTGGCTGGGATTCGTGACCGCTCCAGCTTTTTGAGTTTCAGTGAGATTTTTGTAGTCCGAGCTTCAGTTCGATGTGTGGAACCATCCCAAGGGCCTGGCTTGATGGCCTGTGTCAAGATCCGGTCACAGTTAGTAGTGGACATTACCATAGATCCATTTCAGTTCTGAAATTGCTGTCAGGAAGTGGCATGAAATACATACTGGAGAAAAAGGTTAGCGCTGAGAATTAGCTCAAGTAGACCACCTTAACTATGTGAAAGTGCTTTCTGAAGGAGCTAAGCTGCTGGGAAGCACTGAGCTGCTCCAGCTGGGGAGCACTGTGACAAAAAGACAACCAAAAAGCTCCTTTTTGGGGCTGTTTTCCTTTGGTTTTTCTTCATGAGAAAAAGAGAGGGAAAACAACGTCGTGATGCCACGTGTATGGCAATGCCTTCTTGACCTAACACATATGCAATTTTCTAACACTACTAATTCCTAGTGGAGTCTGGATGTGTTGGCAGTTGGTCTGCCCTGGGTGCTGCTAGTTCTAAGGCAAATCCTGTCGAGGACCGGTGTTGGCTGTTCCATTTTCAGACTGGTTAATAACAGACTAACCCAAATGCTGTCGTGTTTCACTTTTCATGCCCTGAAACTGTAGGATGTCATTGTCTCTTCAAGGAATTGCTTGCCTAGAGAGTTTGAAACTTCAAGAGGATCTTTACAGTGACTTTGATGTGAACAGCAGAGGAAGCAGGATAAGAACACACACAAGTCAGATGGGCTCCAGAGTTAAGCGTTAAGCCTTCAGTCAGAACTTGCTCCATCCCTAGTAGGAGAACTATAAATACAGTTAATTTAAATTATTAAATTGGTGCTTAGGATTAGTGTATTCAGTTGATAATTCTTTCTTCTGCATTTGTAGAGAGAACTCCTAAGAGTCATTAAACTGCAGTCTCTCTACTTTTGGTTTTTCCTCCCCCCTGGCTCTTTAGCAGTTGGGATAGAAGCACACAGGAATTTAGACGATGATGATGATGTGATTTTCTCTTTTCTTTCCCCTAGACTTGCTGGTTTCTTGTTTTTGTGCTCTTTGTTTGTTTGTTCCCTTCTACGCCCCCTCCCTGGGTTGCTCTAAGCCATGCAGCTCTCATGTGGCTATACCTGGCCAGTTACGGGATATCTTGGCATTTGTTATGCATTTGGAAAGTACCTTTTTTTACCAAGTTTGTCAGATAGCTACAGTTTTTCCTTGAGTACATACGTTTCCTACTTTAAAGAGCTATAGACTTACTGACAGATAGCCATTTCCTATGTACTTGTTTATATTTTGATTACATAGAATTCTCTTCTTTTTTAACTCGCTGCATTGTGCTGGTATTTTAGTTCTTAGGTAGGATATCATGTGTAGAAACTTTGGATGAGTTCATAAGTCTTAATTGTGCAAGCGTTTACGTGATTGTGCCATTCCAAAGTGCATCAAAACTGTCATTCCCTTACTAGTATCTTCTCAGGAGAAATGCTACAGATCAGGTATTTAGTCATCATTTGGAAAGATAAAAACAAATGGACTCCCAAAGGACATTTAGAACATTTATATATAAAATATATAAATATATATATACACACATATATATATAAAAATTATCCTCTTGTTTACAACAGTTCCAGAAAACCTCAAAGTAATTCCCTTCGGATGGAGGGAGATGTGGATTCCAAGCAACCCATCTGTTCAAACTGTGCTCTGTATATAGAGTTGTATTGGAGAGCTCGAGTTTGCCAAATAGCAGCAATTCAAGAGAAAGGTCAACTCAGCGGAGGTCTTGGTTCCAAATGAGGAATATGCTGTAGGATTAGGAAATAGGAAAGGAAGGGTTGTGGAGCTGAGGAGGCACAGAGCTCTCTCTGTCGGTTTCATGGACGCCACATAACGCAACACATTTCTTTTTGGGACATCTGTCACCTGGGGTTGCCACGTAAAGTGAGAGTTATAGTTGTGATACTCTTGTGTTTGTAGTGCAGAAGACTCTACTAATATGCAAAAAGCCTTACAGCTTTCCATTGCTGGCAACTACTGTTTAACAAATAATGAAATCTGTGATAATGGATGGAAATGGGTGGGATTATGTAACTGTAGATGTTTTAGAGAACTAATTGTGAATGAATTCTGATTCCGAGTGTTTCATGTGAAGATGTTTGAGCCATTTCTATCTATCATGCATTCCTGTCTCAAGGCAGAAAGTTTTGAAGATTAAATAATAAAATCATCAAAATAATGCGTTGCTGTGTCTTTGTTCTGGTTCTTTCTGTGTGCAAGAGTGGATGCTGGGATCACAGGTCATGTCTGGGGCTATGGCTTTAAAAGAACCTTTGGAACTTGTGCTTTTTTCGTAGTCTCCCGATCTAAAACTAAGTTAATTCAGCATCAGCACTAATTCTGGCACTAATTCTTGTGTGCTTTCAGTGTTCAAGGCCAGGCTGAATGGGGCTTGGAGCAACCTGCTCCAGTGGAAGGTGTCCCTGGCTGTGGCAGGGGTTGGAACCTGGATGAGCTTTAAGGTCCTTTCCAACCCAAACCAGTCTGGGATTCTGTGTCTGCCTTCCAGGGTTCTGCCAGAAGTTTCCTTCTGGAAGTCATGCAAAAAGGACAAGTTTACTTTGGATGTAACACGTTAAATACCACGATACTTCCACATTCCTGATAGTCTCTGTCCAAGTGCAGATGCAAAGGTCACAACATGCTTCAGAGACTCCTTGTGAACGGTTCTCTGTCTTTAGAAGGGCTTTGAATCCTCTCCATTTCTTGCAGCTGGTTTCTGTCCTTCACAAAGAGGGAGGCTGGGGTAGAGAAGAAAGAAACCTGCAGGAGGTGAATACCTCGTGTTCCTTGCTTAGAGGGAAGAACCCAACAAACCCCATCCCTGTCACCCCCTGCGTTTGAGTGGAAACCTCAACAACTCTTTATTTCCCACCGTATCACCAGGAGAACGCTGCTGTTCCAGCCTGAGCACCAAGCAGACGCTCTGGGGTAAGGCTGTGCTGTTCCAGGCTCTCCAGATTCAGCTCAAGGCTTTTGCCACCCTTTCCCCTGGGATGCTTGGTAAGGCAGGAGGTAAGGGATATTCTGTGGGGCATCCCTTGTGGTAGAGATGGGTTAGGGCTCCAGGAGCCCACTCTGTTTGGGAGAGCAGCATCACTTCAGGTAGTGGCAGTGATAGTGTTGGCCATGCGGGGCTGAAGGTGAGGGTGGAAACTCCACTGAAGGCATAAAACTCGCAGCATCCCATTTAACACATTGAACATTTACATTAGAAACCTGCCTTAAAAGGTGTCAGTTTAGGTCGCACAGTGATGCACTTGAGTGATACGAAATGCCAAGCTCAAGCAAGTGTCCTCAGTGGGCATGTGCCATGCAAAGTAACATGAATGGGGGGTTATGTATAAAGGGCACTTAACAACCACGTACTTGAGTTTGTTCTTTTTCTCCACAGCAGTTCCAGGATAGGTGAGGAAGAGGCTGGGATGTGGATGGGTAGGGATGAACCAAGAGTTCCTTCGGGTTGATTTTGCTGTTATTCTCATCAATAACAAGTGTTTGCCTATGCTGCAAGTCAAATCCCAGCCTCTTTCTGTTTCAGTCATCCCCAGAGCACCTGGACTCTGTTTCTGAAAGCACAGCAACGACCCAAGTTTGATTGTTACATTGATTACAGTCTATACTGGTCAATATGTTGTACTTCCTGCTTCACCCCATCAAGATGTGTTATGTTTACCCCTTGTATTCACTTCGGTGCAGTGTCTGGGCTGAATCAGGCTGTAAGTAAGTACAATGTGGAATTTAAGGTTGGCTGAGCCAAACAAACACCGAATTCTCCTTTCCGGTGCCTCGTGCCAACAAGACCTTGGTTCCTGGCAGTGAAAGGATTAATGTGATGTGAGGTGGCTGTTCCTTAGGCGGTGTTTGTTCTGCTTGTTTGCTTTCCTCCTGCACAAGCCTCAGCCCGTTGCCTAATCTCTGTTTCTGACAGATGTTTGCTACTAATACTTTAATCAACTGAGACTGAAGAACTGCTTACAGTAGGATTATACAGTACAGAAGGCTGGGCAGGGTACACACCGTAATGTAGTTAATGTGCATGGTGCGGCTGCCTGTGCGTGCAAGCAGCAAACGTGCGGCTGCTCAAAGCTCTGGGGCTTTTTGTTTGGAAGGGAAACACGGATGACTTCAGGTCACAGTGAATTAAGAAGGGTTAGGAGCACAGGGGTAAAGCATTCCCAGCAGGATGGCGAGGCAAGGGGACTGGGAGAGGTGCGGTGGAGGGACTGTCGTTGTACCAGAGCTGTTTCCTGGGTTGGGTCCCTGGTACCCTCCTGTGTGGGTCTGGCTCTGTCACTGCAGTCCCTGATGAAGAGCCCCTCTCCAGCATCCTTGTAGCCCCCTTCAGACACTGGAAGCTGCCCTGAGGTCTCCACGCAGCTTCTCTTCTCCAGGCTGAACCAGCCCCAGTGTTCTCAGCCTATGGTTTCTTTCTGTAGCTTTCATCTAGATTTAGTGATTCCTTCAGAGTTTTCATCATTAATTCCCCTATACTGTATCTTGCAACAATATCTGTCCTAGTGTTGCCAGAACTCCCTATTGTATGGATCTATTAAAACCCTGCAAAAGGAGACATGAAGGGAAAAGTATACTAACGTACACAGATGAGCACCATACAGAGCTCTTCGAGTACCAGTTCATTTTTAGTCAAAAGCAAATGTCTGTTTAATTCAAGAATTAGAAAACTGGATGGAAGAAAAGTGGGTCTGTAATTGTGTTCATAATTAGAGACGTCCTTTTTTGGTGCTGAAGCTAAGTAATGTAAAATATATAGGTTTCTGAGCACCATAGAAAACATCAAAGCTGATAATATAGGAGGTTCTTGTGGTCCAGGAAAAGGAGGGGAGATAGATTGGATTCTAAGATAGTGAAAATCAGCATCGCTCAGTTGGAGCTCTTGGTTTCTGTTGATGTACACTAGGTGGAAATTGGGTTAGGACTGCAAGTCGTACAGAAACAAAGCAAACCAAAGAAGCTGTGTTGAAAGCATCCATCTAGGAAAACACGGGGGGAAGAAAACCACAGTGAAAACAGCACCCTTGCTAAATTCAATTTACTATGAAATTTAATAATGTTTCCTAGTGGGGAGTTGCTGGGAAATGTGGCCTGCAATAGGATTGCTCTTTTAGCTGCCTTGACATTATATTTACAAGGACTACGTTCCTTTTCTTTTGTTTTCCATTACTTCTAAAGCAGCTTTCTAGAGAAAAATGCCTGTGCTTTATAACCACCTTAAGAAGCATTTGCTCTGGTTGTTTCCAAAGGAACAGCTCAATAGTTTCATAAATATCCAAGTTAATAGGCTCCTAAAACCAAGCAGAATTGCCTGTAGGGGATTTCTACTTACACAGAAATAGCTACCCTTGAACTGAAACTTTCCCTAAACTTTCCCTTTAAGCCTGTTACCTATTATCATGTACTTTGCTGGCCTGATCCTCCTTCCTTTCGCTGTTTTGAATCAACAATGGGTAGGGCAATAACTTCCATGAGATGGACTTGAGGGTAAAACATGATCTAACAAATTACAGCAAATAAATGACATTAAGCGTAGCTTGGGACTGTAAGATCAGAAACAGGCTAATGGGAACACACTCTTTTTGCAGATGCAACAGTTGTGCCACATCATTAGAAAGCCCATTATGGCTGGATTTGAAGAAAAGATCAAATCTTTCCAAAAGTGGCTTCCAGAGAGGAGAAAACCAATCTGGTTTTTCTTGCATTGAGTTGCTATTTGATATGCAGTAGGAGCTGCTTCTCCTTTATTTTTGCTGCATTTTTCCCTGATTTAAATTGGAATGGTGTTGTGGCACCTAACAGTCTTGGTAAGTTCTTTTACTAGACATAGAAAATCTGCATAAACTTGGTAACGTGTATAAGCCTCATCATGGTCATGCTTAGAGAAAACAAGCTCTTTCCTCCCCTTAGAGGTGCAGGAAAACCCAGGTGATGGCAAATTGACTTACATTGTGCTTTACTCTTCTTCCATTTAATACTGATGTATATGGGGAGTGGGGGGTTATCCTTCTTAGGCAGCTCATGGAATCATGCTTAGGAAAGGCCATGTGAAGCATGGAAAGAGATGGGTCTTCCTGTTAGGATTTTGGAACAGGCTTGAAGTCCTGTTGGACCTTCTGCTGCTAAAGCCTTAAACCAGTCTGAATGCAGTAGTGTTGATTTTGCACAAGGAAGCAGGAGACTGAAACAAGACTGAGCAGTGCTGGTTTGTCTGGTGCAAGCTGCTGGTACCTTCCCCATCACAACTGAGCTGGTTCCACCTCGGAAGTGCAAGCGAGCTGTGATTTAGTTTGGTGTATCTGCATCCCCATCTGGGGTGCCCATGAGACAGAAACTGAGAAGCCCTTGCCCTATCCTTCTTTACTGTTCCTGGGTTTGGTGGTTTCATTTGATGTGCAGACAGCTGTTCATCATGTTGGGTATTTGTATTTCACATTCCTCAAGTCTCCTAAATTCTTTGTCAGTGGGGAAGAAACATCCATGAAGTTGTTTATCCACAGGCAAGTTTTTAAGTCTGTTATCTACAGTTTTATGTAAGAGCTTGTATCAAAATCTTGATTTTTGAAAGGTAATTCTAGAAGTACTTTGTTCCTATGGGAGACTGGCTCCCTCCAGAAAAACACATGCCTCCTTAGGAAGGATGATGAGATGTCATAGTTTTGACTTTAGAGTGAGCTCTTAATTCCCTCAGCTGCTGTTTCCTGACAGATCCATCCCTGATGCTCCTGATTGCAAGGAAAAACATCTTTTCTCCTTGAGGCAACAAGGAAACCTCTCCCCCTTTCCCTTTTGCTCAACTGCAATTGAACAAAACCCATCATAAAAACTTGGAGGGAGGAATAGAATTCAACATTTCTTCTAATCACCAAGCACAATGTAAAATAAATCTTAATCCCCAAGAGTCCTCTCTTTAAAATGTGTGTATCTTCTTCTTTCCCCACTATACTAGGCTGAAATAATGAGGCAGGAACCAGCCCTGCTATTAGTCTGGCTCTGGTCTTCTGCTGCGGCTGACGGCATCTATTACCTTTCTCTTGCTTAATTTTGGGGGTCCTTCTCTATTACTCTCCTTCTCCCACTGATCACTCCCTCTTCCTTGTGTCACTCTCTTCTTTTCTTGGTTCTCTGACAGCTTTGCAGTTTGCTGCAGGGCTGGACCTAGAGTATATTCTATTCTGTCTCAATCTCAATAAATATTTAGAGTAGGAAACTGAAGGAAGAAATATGGTAAAATATAAAGCAGGCAAAGTAA
Source organism: Coracopsis vasa (assembly GCA_026283785.1). Lineage (NCBI taxonomy): Eukaryota > Metazoa > Chordata > Aves > Psittaciformes > Psittacidae > Coracopsis > Coracopsis vasa. Next base: position 8,064 of record JANHGB010026508.1, read on the forward strand.
AAATACCTCTCATCTCTTCCTCAAAAGCACCAAAACCTAGGATTGAATAAAATGAGAAAAAAAGATTGAAAATGTGATTGAAATCACAGATACAATATTAGAAATAGGAAATGAGTGAATTAACATTGAAAAGAGTGATTAAAAAAAAATCAAGTGTTGCTTTGATAGTCTCAATGTAGAATGTGTATATGTTATATATTTGCTCATTTTTGTTTCTTTCTCATTAAGGGCTTGATTTCAAAAATGTAATTTATCATAATTTTATTTTCCCCTTGTCATCAGTTTTTCTTCCTTTCTCCTTGTCTCAAATCTTTTATAAAATTGCTATAATATTCCCCATTTTGCGATTCTGTATGCATAAAACAATCTCGACAGCAAAAGCAGCTGCTTGGATACCTTTCCAAGAGGCTAATGCAGACATTTCAGATTACTCAGGTGGGTTTTTAATCAGACATTCAAACTGAAAATCAGTGATAGGAATTAGAACCTGGAATGTATGACTTTGAGTCCTATCCTACAGCCTCACTTCCTTTGTGTATTGTAATTGTAACAGAAACCCTTTTCATAATTTCATAAGAGGACACACATCAGATGTTCTCAACATGCTGTATACTCTGTACAGTTAATGTAAAGCAATAATTAGTATAATTAAAGGCTTAAAGTAGGTAGAAGTATAAGGATTATTAAGGATACTATATAATTGAATCTGATAAGCCTCATTTATCCAAATACCTTTACCTTAGTCTTCTTTTGGGCATTCATAACTATTGTGCTTATTATCCATTCTTACTAAGTTTTTCTTCTTATACAACAAACACTTGGTATGATGCCAGAACAATACATCATTTTTCTTTAATCAAGCTGATTATGTTAAAATGCAATTTTTTTATGAGTAAATTTTCACATTTCATTGTACAGCTAGTCATATTGATGAAAACCAATGCAATTTGATCCCTTTCTCAAAAAAACTGAAGAAAACTACCAATATTTTCACAACTGTCTCTTGCCTTTAAAGGCTTTCCTTCATTGACTGTCAGTCTTGCACACTTTCTTTAATATGTTACTATGGCTGAGAATGCTTGAGAATGAAGTAATTCTAACCAGAATTAGTCTGGCTAAATTAGATGGTTAAGCCATCAAAAAATAGAACTTCAAGAATCAGATTTTTAAGGGAAATTAAAATGGAAATTAATGGAAATTTTTGCAACGAAGTAAAAATATTCAGTGATATTTTTTTAAAAAATATATTACAGACCCTTATCCATGTTTAATAGCAGAAATATCTCAGCTGTGATTTTAAAAGAAGAAATTCAGATGCATGGATAACCAGTTCTAGAGAACCTCTCACAAACATATGTATCTGTGTTAAGTGAAACACCTTGAGCCACTCCACTAAGGAAAACATAAAATTTTAATGCCTGCTGTAATTGGGATTTCTTATTAATTTGCCCCTGCTTCACCTTCTTCCTATTCTCCACTGAGAATGCCAACATTTCCATCTGGTTCTGCTAGCTCTTCCATTCTTACAAGAATATTGTGTAAGGATTACAGAAGCTTGTAATACTGGAATCATTGCACAAGCTTAGAGGAAGGGTTAGACTTTGGGGAGAAATGCAATTGGAAAAAGATGAGGTTTTGCCATCATTAACCTACACTTCTTCCCTAAACATCAAATGACACAGTATGAAGTGTTCTGCTACATTGTAGCCATGGCACTTATGGATATGGTTTAGTGGTAGACTTGGTAGTGTTAGATTAACAGCTGAATGGTGATATTACAGGGGTTTTGTAGCCTGCAGGATTCTGCTATTCTGTGAAGTCTGTAGTTAATATATCATGGCCTCACAACCACATGTTAGCACAGTGATTTAATTGATTTTCAAATAGGGACTGATTCCTGTGCAGACAGTTGGTCTAGCTCTATGCTTCTCTAAATTTTATTGATCCCCATCTGGTAGAACCAAAGACTATTCTTTGAGAGCTAATGGGTGACTCACCTCTGTCAGAGAAGAAAGATAAAGAGAAAAAAGGGAGAAAATAATTAAAACAAATGAAATGAATATGAATTGAAAAGGGGCCTTACCAAACATTAAACTGTGTAAAAAAATAATAATAATAATAAAAAAGTTTGTATAATCTCTTTTTATTTTGCAGTATTGATTTTTAAGCTATGTATTTAAACATGCAACACAAACTATTTGAAGAAGTAGTTTAAGAAGCTCTAAAAGGGAAAAATGTCATTGAGATAGTTTTGAAAAAGCTAGGAGATATTTAAATGTCTAAGTGTTTGGGTAAGATAAGTAAGAGGAAAATAAATAGGATTTAGCCCAAATCTAAATGCAATCATTCAGTCTATAAATTTGTTTTCAGGTAGTTGATTATAACAATGCAGATAGATAAGACTGATAGAATCAGTAGCTAAAATGAGTTTGCTGGTGTTTTGACTAATAATTCTGAAAAACATTAGTCTCCAAAAGAATATAAAATATTCTGTTCTGTGGATCTAATTGCCATCTGGCAAAATTATATAAGATTTGCAACATTAAAAAAAAAAAAAAAGATACATCTCCTTGTCTCTCAAGCAGAGTATGTTGAAAACAGAGGTGAATGCCTGTGAATCCAGAGACACAGGTGGTTCTACAAGTTTGCCTTGAAAGCCCTTGGAGGGTGTTGCTGCTAAATGCAAGGCAGGAGCAGAGACACATAGAAATCTTTTGGACTGGGGTTAGTTAATTTGGTAGCAGGTGTGTGTTTTCTATTAACTGGGTACAGTTAACCTAATTTTTTTAAACTGACAAGACTATTTACAAATTTCACATCCTAGTGGCTGCAGCACACATTGCATTGATTGGTAACAGGGCTACTAATATCAGTCAACACTGAACAACACAACTCTCCATTTCCGGCTTTTTGTTGACAGAAAGGACCTTCATACAATAGCAGGTGGACTCAATCTCTCTCAGGGTAATAAGTACTGTTTCTGCATTTAAGATAAGAGTGCCCTTGAGTTCTGGGAGGTATGAGACCTAATTAACCTCCACTCAGTTTCTTTGTCTTCTCTCAAGAAGCCATCTGTGTAACTAGAACTTGATTACTTTATACCTTTCCATACAACAGTAGAGCTCAGTCTGGGTAGCACGTTTCTGGACACTCTGGCATTTATGTGCCTTTCACAGACAAGATGAATTTAGGTGGAGTTTCTCATGCATCTGTTTTCACCAAAATACCTTCTAAAGCCTGAGCTGCCAACTGTTAATATGAAAAATTAAGTAGATTGTCCCTAGCTTCTTCTTACAGCTTGGCTGCTCTTACACTGCCCATGGCAGTGCGTATGATGAGGAAATAATTGCTTAATTTATTTGCTTCTGGGTGATGATGCACATCTGGCACTTTCTTATTTCATTGAAATTATTTATTTCATTATTTCTTATTTCACTGGTACTTATTTCATTTCTGCAGCTGTACTAGTTATGACAGGAGCTAACTATGCTCACTAAGAAGCATTTGTCATTTCAGCCACATCAAGTACAAAGTGATAGCACAGTCTGATACAGCTACAGATAAAACAATTATCATCAACTAACATGTAATGATACAAACATTTTTGAAAGTGTAATTCTTCCACAGCACACAACTTTGTGAATTGCTCATGATGACTCCAGTATCCTGTCATGCTGCCTGTATTGCTCACTTGGACCATGCACTCAAAGAAGATAAGGAATAAACAGGAACTTTCTGGTGCAGTAGACAAATGAGAAGTTTCTTCTGAAGCTTCTGGCACCTGGAAAAGTACTTTTAAAGACACAGTAGTTATGCTTTATGATTTGTGATGTATAGGAGTTCCCCCAAATTATGAACCCATTATTTTAATATATATCTCCCTATCTGTCCTTGCTCTGTCCCTGCCAAGAGATATGTGTACCAAAGATAGAGGCTTATCCTGCATGGAAATACACGTTGACTGAAGGTGCAACATGTGAAACTATTGATGACAGGTGTAGTGAAGGGCAAAAATTATCTTAAGCTTGGTGCAAATTTTGCAAGAATTGTTGACAGGGGCCACAGATGGAGACTGCAAGATACAGCAAAGCAAAGGTAGCAGACAAAGATGAACACTTACTTAGATGATCAGAATGACACAGAAATAGAAGTTTGTAAGGGTCTGAGAGTTGCATCCAAAGGGGGGAAGCAACACTTGAAAACTTTGTAATATGAATCACCTGAAAGGTCTGGGATCTCCTAAGGATCCCAGGGACAGCTGGTGGTAAAATGGCAGTGTGGGGATACTGGGCATATGCCGCGGTGTGGGGGAGGGGTGGTTTGGATCCCACATAGAAAGATTCCTCCAAAAAGGAATTTAGATCAAACTCACCAAAACCATTTTGAGACAAAAGAAACAACAGAAAGCAATAAAAAATAACAAGGGGTTTCTCATAAAAAATATTATTGCTCTAAGTTGCTAATATATGTGTACATGGAAGCAGAGCCTGCAAAAGGAATTGAAAAATTTAATTCAATTTCGACTTCTAAAACAATTAGTTAAATTTTGAATTTATCTGAATGACCAGTTATTAATTTAACAAGAATTAGTACATATGTAAAAAAAAAATTAAATTAGGACAACATCATATATGGTAACTACTGTTTGAAGTGGGAGACAACAGCACGATCCAACAGGGAGTTAAAAATGCCCTGACACAACGATTCCTCTTTGATGCTTTCAAGGTGGGAAAAAAGTTGAGGTTTTATGATTTGCATAAGAAAAGTTTATCTTCAATACAAAAGAAAAGGGAAATGAAAAATACAATAGAAGTTTATTCGAAGAACTATGCCACTTCCCCTCCTCAGGACACATCATCAGAATTTTTTTATTAGCCAGCAAAAAATTTGCAATTTCTGAAACAAATACCTTCCATGAAAGCTAAAACTTGATTCCAAATAATCAGTCTCTCTTTCTCTTTTGGTATAAATGGGTGAAAATGTATTTCTTTGCTAACTAGCAAGTAAGACATAAAACTAATTAGCTTCCAGCCAAAGTGAATAATTAAGAAACCTTGGTGACAATTAGTAACAATTGGTTATAATGAATAATTCCCTAGCTGTATTTCTTACTAATTAAACTTCATGAATGGAATATTAATATATAGCTGAAATAGTGTTCATGTTGCAAATATAGAAAGAGGGTCTGTGTTCTCACTCTTGTCAATGCAATTCGTCTGATATGCAGCAGGTATTCTCAGTTTATATTGGCGTACAATATAAAAAAGTATTCAATATGGCTATCAAAAAGGTAAGGTGCAAAAATATTGTATAAATAGCATGCATCAGCTCTTGCTTGTAAAAGTAAGGTTCTACTTTCCACTTAATAATGCTACCACAATCCAAATACATTACTTTTTGATTTTTTTCAACTTTTGAGTGTAATCAAATTGTGAAGATGAATGGGGGGAGGTGAAAGTGAGAGAGAGATTATTACTTTGTTCCTGGAGAGCCATCATATTTCTTTACTCAGTAGTACCTAGATTTAGCAAAATAGCGGACTGTCTGTAAGAGACAGACATAGTCCCTGAAGGCAGAATTCCCTATTTGAGGTCTTCAGTGATCTGGATTCATAATAGCTAACAGTTCACTGCTGGGATAGAGGAAAGCCAAACAGTATGCATGTCTGAAATTTTTCTGCCCTCTAGAGGAAAAAACATGTGAAGTGGCAGTTCACTAAATGAGCTGAAATGGAAATGATCTTTGGAAATATTAGCTCGGTCCTATAAGTTGGAGGAAGGAGGCACAAACAGGCTGAATAATGAAGATGAGGTTCCTGGTTTGCCTTCTAGTCAGCTGTTACTATTGCTTCACGGGCATGGCACTTCATGTTGCAGTTCTGAAGCAAATCTTAAATCTAGTCTTGACTAATTTTAGATTTAGGCACTTTTTCCACCTAGCCTCTAATTTAGTTTCCATAGTTTTTTATTGGAACTATTTCTTGATCTCTGTATCTGGCCAGGTTATGATTGCTGTCATGAACATGATCCTAATAAAGTTTACTGTGTACCTACCACCCAGCAGAATCTTATTACATAAAAAAATGAACATATAATGTTTTTCACATGTTGATAAGATCTTAATTGCCTTTTAAATAATGTTAATGTCCATCGAATAAATACAGATTTCCTGAATTACTTTAAAGGACAGCCACTTGGAAATGTTAAAGCCTTTGTACTGTATTGAATCTGAGGCTAGCATCTGTTTTCAAAAAGGATGACAGGAGAAAGTCACACAGTTAATGGGTACACTTGAAATAATTATGTGGAAAAGCAAGTCAGCGAATACACAACTAGAATTCAAAGACTAATGATTTTTTCCTGTTTATTCAAAGGAAATGATCTTACTCTAGTCCCTTTGGGGATAGGGGAGGAAGAGGGGAACTGTGAAATAAAGTTGTTTAGAAATCCTTTCTTAAAAAATAATGTTGTATAAGGTTAATGTGTTTAAAAAGAACAAACAGAAAACTAAGCAGATTACTTTGTTTCTCTCTCTTCACGCAAGTCAGAAGAAAGAAATAAATAAGAAAATAAAAGTTAAAAGATAGTTTTATTAGACTGACACTATTTGAACATTAATTCCATGGTACACAATAGTATTGCTCTCACTTATACTGGAGACAATGATAGGTCCTATTCCTTCTAGAGCTGGTTTTCTACAGAGGTCTTGGATTTTCTTGGGAGAAGCATTATCAAGAAGTGGGTCTAATGATAAAAATTCACTCTTCTTTCCCACTTTCATCACAGCTATAGAATTGTTATTGATACACTCTCTCTTCATCATTCCAGAATTTATTATGCTGTCGAAAAAACACATGTAACGTATATAAGTAAGATTTAGGCCAGAAATTAACTAATTTTTTGTGCCATAGTCTTTGTAAAAAAAAAAGATCAATTTTTATCTAAGACATAGGAAAGACAATCTAGTTTAATTTTTTTACTCTGGAATTATACACATGGTAATTAGGACCACATACAAATAAATATTTACTAACCAAATTTTAATGGTAGGCACCAAGGCTCCAACTCTCAAAGATACTTAAACCTCACCTGAAATTACATGTAAGCATTTAAAAATCGTTGAAAAGATGGGCCATGTTTATATAGAAATGAATGGAAAATTCTTTCAATTCATTTCCAAAATACCTTGTGTCTTAACTCGCAACAATACCATTGACTTCTTAAAGAATTTTAAATTCTTAAATTCTTTAATATTTTGACTCCCCTCTTTCCTGAAAAATTAAGGGAATGGTCCTTCGATCCGTCTCTCTTCTGTCACCCTGTCAATTAGGATGTATCTTCATATTGCACATGTCCATAGATATTGTTTTTTTCACTCTAAGATATTTCTGCTTCTTCCTAACCTAGTGGGGTTTATATTGGGTTAATGATAATAATTCTGAACTTTGGCATGTACAAAGTTAGACACTTTTACAGTAAAAAGAGGTATCAATAATATGAAAACATGAAAAATGCAAAGTGTACTGAAACTGTAAAATTGTACTTGTTAGATACTAAAATGTGCATGCAGATGTGTGTGCCATATTTGTCTATATTACTGTGGCAACCACAAATTACTTGTTGTAAGGCTGCCCTGGTTTCCCCCAGTTGTCCTGCTTCTGGCTGGGGGTGGGTCAGGCCCTGTCTGCCCTGGCACAGAGGGAGCCTCTGGTCCTGGTGGCACCTTGACATTATTTCTTTTTTTTCTGCTTTTCTTGTCACAGATCAGAAAGCTAGGGCAGGCAGGTGGTAGATTGGCTTCTTTCGTGGAGCGCTAGGAGACAGTTGTGTGGCTGAGCAGCTGCACTATAAATTTCTCCACTCCCCACTTTTTTGACTCTCACAAGAACTTCCATCTATCTTCTCTCTTATGCATAAAGTGGATTTAGTAGGCAAGGACACTACTCCTTGACTCCTGATGTCTGCAGCAACAACATCTGTAATAAACTGTAACTGAATGTAGTTAAGCATTTTCTTCTCTTATTTCTCTAAATCTGTTATGAACTTTTGTACCCAAGGTAATATGCAGTAAGTTTTCCAGCTGTGTTCTCTTTTTTCATTCCCTGCAGAAAACCTTCACCAGTATGTTCCGCAGCTTACAGTGTTTCATTTATTCATTTTGCAGTGTTTCTTAGTTCATATCTTCCTATGCTGTTACAGTATGCAGAGCAATTATTAATCGTGGTAGGAACTCCTAGTCTACTGTAATTGTCATAATAGATACTAATTTCATAAGTCCTTCATAGTGCACTCCATTTGCTGGGGTAGAGGCAGGAAACTATTTAAAAGTTGCTTCAGTTAGAGGAGAAACAAATACCAGTAGACAGAGATTAGGCCGTGGTCCCATAATAGTCATTCCGAAATACCCATAAGAAGATTTCAAATTGTCAATGTCATTAAAGTCTACACACTTCATTCACAAGAAGATAGGCTAGTTACAAGTCTGTGAAGCATGTGTGGCTCATTTTCATTAGCTTCCTTATCATGCTGTTGTGGTTTAGCCCCAGCTGTCAACTATCAAGCAGCTGCTTGCTCACTCCCTCTCCTGGTGGGATGGGGAGGACATCTGTATTGGACAAAAATTCAGTGCTTTTTAGATGGGTTGTATGTTGATTAATTATTGCCAGATTAAAAAATTGAAGTGATCCTGTTCTCCAGTAATATGGTTAAGATTGGCCTTTATACAGTATGTCAAATCCAACATAAAAGATACACTGACAAAAGTGCACCTGAGCCCACTCTATTGGTGTAAACAGAATAGCAGAGAAAATACTTAGTTGCTTATTTCTGCCAATAATTTGCACTACAGTTTATTAATATTGAATTAAATGTCATTTTGTTTTTCTGATAGTACTTTAATGTAATTCAATTGAATGATGTAGAAAGTTAAATATTCTTCATGCATTTTACCACTGTTCATGCCAACAGCAATTTATAAATAATAAAATTAATTAAAAAAAAAGAAGAAAAAAAAAAAGATGCGTGTATTTCAGGAGAGTCCAAAAAATACTTAAAATCTTTCTTCTTGAGAGTATGTTCAAATCAGACTCCTATATGTAAGCTGAGTTTTTGTTGGTATTAACATGCTTTCATTGCTGAGGTGTTCAATAAGTATATGGTGCTTCTCAGGGTATTAACATCATTACTTCCAAAGCAATGTCACCACTACCATTATCAGCCAGTTGATGTGAAGACCTCATGTGGCTTATGTCTGATACTGTAGAAACATGGGCTTTGCAGAAAACTTGGGAAATTTAGAACACTTATTTGGGAAAGGAACTTAACGTCTAGTTTAAGTATGGTAGATATAATGCTTGGTGTTTCCACTATACACCTGAAGATGGAAGCTTCCTCTTCACTTTCTAGGTATGACTCCAATTAACTAACTGTAATACATTCATACACATATCCAGAGAAACACTTGAAGCCTTAAATAACTTTTACTTACCTTTTTATATTCTTCTTTAAGCTGTCGTCACTGTTACTCCAAAACATTTCAAGTGATATGGTACGTATATTTTCACAGCATTGAGATGCTCTGTTTTAGAAATAAATGCATTTGGGGAAATTAACCTCAAACACCACATTGTAACAGTAGTCAGTCAAGAAAAATATTGTGTCAGGTGCTTTATTACTGCTTTTGATTTTTCATTTTCCTAGTGTCAAAGAAAACACATGGGTTAGTAGTTTCCAGGAAAAATGCAGCATCCTGTGTTCCAAATTATACTGTAAACCTTGTGTCAAAAAGGAACATGGGGTCAGAGTCTCCTATCCTATTAGTGACTGTAAATTTGCTAACGCCAGTTTTGACAAGAAATGGATGTGGAAGGAGGACTGATTTTCCCCTCCCAAAACACTGAGGAAGCACTGAAGGTTGCATAAAGACTTGAAATCAGGGAGAGGAGGTTTAAAAGGGTAACCTGGATGTAGCAAAGGCATTTTTCTCTTCTGAGAGGCAAACAGGGCTGGAACAGAAAACCAGAGGTGAGAAACTGAGACTTCAGAGACAGCAGTCCCACAAGAAGGCAGTTATGCAGAGCACAGCTGGCTCCAGTGCCAACCCTGGCACTGCTGGCACAACTGCTGCTGCCAGCCCCAGCCTTGCTCTTTGTCCTAGCCATGCCATTGCTCTTGAATGCAGCAAGTACAGTTCTTTGAGCCAAATAAAACCAGAAGAAATTGCTCAAATCGTGACACTAACACAACAATGTTGGTACTTGCTAGCCTTTCAGTACCACTTGACTCCTCCAGTACACGATTTTTCTCCTTTCTCATCTCTTCTCCCCCAGAAATTGGATCATTAGGCTGTGTGATAAGTATGAACCGATACTTTTGTTTATTTGCAATTCTTATTATTTACTTAAAGATAATCATACCAATTTTATGCTTCTAGGAGAGAAAATTGCAAGGTTTGAATGAAGAGAAGTGAATTTCAGGGCCTGGGGAAAGCAGAATGGGTGAAATGCAAAATAGGATACTTGAGCACAAATGAACAATTGGTGGCTAAGGAGATCACCCATACTGATGGAGTCAGGAGCTGATTTACAGCAATACAATAGAAATGTTACAGGATCTTTTTTTCCTAAGTTATCTCTGCCATCCCTCCACAAACAACAGTATTTTTAAGAGATTTTAAAAGCATAGAGAGTTGCTGTTTCTTGTTAAAGCGAATGGTTACTGTTTAAGAGGTGTGCCGGTCTCCTCTTTCTTCTTTGACTGTTTTCTTGACATTGTTTCTGTTACTGAAATGGCCAGAATCTGGCAATATATGCTTAGGAAACTTTATGTCTTGAATTCCATTAAAAACTTTGAATCCCCAGTTAGAAAGTAGTTGCTGCCTCTTCACAATATTTCCTGAGACATACATCTATGAAAAAAAAAATAATCAAACATCCTTTAATATCTAATGATTAGTTTCCATGGAAATCAAGAGTTAACCATGAAAGAAACAAAATAATAGCACAAAATAACACTGCAGCTTGACCACAGAACGATTATAAAATTCATGTTCAAATGATTCAGATTCAGCAAAGATACAAAAATATTTTAAAATTAAAAGATTAATTTCCCACAGTTCCATATAAGATAGAAAACATTTTACACACCTATAAATTGTAAAAAGTATTTAGCAAAGTTTGCCATGAATCATGTTCTAGGGTATATTAATCTTTTGATTAACTTCAGACATGAGTAATAGCTAGATTCAGTAGATCGTATATAGGAAAAGGAAAACTCAGTGAGTTGTAATTAGCTGATATTCAAGAAAGTTAGGAATTCTGCAGAAGTTCTAACACTATCAGAATAGAGACTTTTCAGGTCCTCAACCTCTCTGCAGTTCAGCTATTTAGCTACCGAACCAAATTAAGAAGAAATCTAGACTAACGCGTGATTAAATATACCCGGAGCCTGTGTTTTACAGAAAACTTATAATGAGAGATGAAGTAAGGATCTAATAGTCATAATATCAAGGCACAATATATTCTCCAGATGTTCCTTATTGCTAGTTTAACCAGTAAACATAGGTGTAACAGTTGCATTTCAAAGTAACTGAGAATTAGAAAATTCTATGTATTTTTTTTTCTCTGGTATGTAAATGTAAAGACCTAATCTACCAGACATAGCCATGTTAGACCTACAACTACTTGTCCCTTGATTATGAAAAACATAATGGAATCCTTGCTGTATGAAAGTCAGTAGGACATGCAGTTATCTTACAAAGTTGTGAAATATTACAGAACTAGTCTATAATAGCTCAGGTACAATGTTGATATTGCAATTTTTTATTATGTGTCCTATAAATGTTTTGAAAACAGTACATTATAATATGTGATAATGTGATCATTGTTGGGTGTCACGACTGTATAGAGCTGGACTCCTGATTTTAAATAGTAGCAGCTGTTAGCATTACACACTGAATTTCCTAGAACAGAAAAGGTCGAGATTCCTATTTTCAAACTGCTGACAAATTTTTTTGTACAACTCTTCACATTTTATATAGTCCTGAATGCATGTGCATACCTAGGTGTTTTTCAGAAGTCTCTAATTTAAGGGCTTTACTTTTCTTCTGGCCTAGAATTTGGTAAGTCTGTCTTTCTAAGGCAATTCTGAGGTGCTTCCATCCTTTGTGTTACTTGCAGAAGGTAATTTGAGAGTCCTTTCTGAGCACTGTACTCAAAAGACAGCCTGACTTTATCAAATTTCTCCGTGTTCTTTTCAGCTTTTTATTCTTCCCTTCCTTAGGAGGGACAAAGACCCTAGACATTTCTGACAGTCAAGTATTACTTGACAAATTATTTCAGTCTAAAATATCTAAAAGTAAAGTAACTAAGGCAAAGATGATTTAGAAGAACCACAAGTGAACAGTAATTCATATGGGATACACAATTTATGTACAAAAATGACTTAAAATAATTTTTTGTGTTACAAGATTAAGAAAAAAATAAAAGAATTATTACTCACAACATAACTGAAGTGATTTTCCCTATTGTATTTAAAGTTACTTCATGGTAAACCAATACATCAACAAACAGCAAATTTAATTGAGATCAGATGTACAAAGGGACAGCATAATATAAATTTTCATCAATAACCAATGAATTATTCACTGCCTTGAAATGTTTTGGTCCTGGTTTTATCCTTGTAAATAGTTTTGTATCTTCCACACTGAGTTTAGAATTAAAATAGTGAAGTTGGTCTTTCTCCAGAAGCGTGCGAAGTGTAACTGTATTTTTTTTTCATTTATCATTTGCATTAACATACTAGTTATGGGACAAGATGCATGAATTCCCCTGGTAGCAAAAAATGTCTTAAATATCTTGAAAACTAACTGAAAAAAAAAAAAACCAAACCAAAAAACCCAAAAAAACCCAACACTGTAATACAATTTTATTTCCATTGCTTCAAATTTAAAATGAGAATAACTATCAACAGTTCTCAACCACAGTCAATTTTTTTTCAGCATTTCAGCATGTCCAGAGGCAAATTTCTACATGACCTTATTCAACTTTCAACCCCAAGAAAGTTCTTAAGTATCACAGTTGACAGAAATATGCATTTTAATTGAATATTCTCCATATTCTCTAAATATTCAATTTGATATTCTCCACTGTTTGACTGACGCGAAGCTGGAGAGAGTCCTCGGCTACAATGACCACAAAATGGTGGCGTTTGAGATCCTTAGGGTGGTGAGGAGGGTGCACAGCAAGTTCACTACCCTGAACTTCAGGAGAGTGGACTTTGGCCCCTTTCACCTAATCCCATCAGGGTGAAACCCCATGGGTTTAGAGATTTCACTTAATCCATCAATCTGTTGGTAGAAAATGACCATATAGACTGAGAAAACCCAAATAGAATTAACACTGATTGTCACAATAGTTATCTCTGAATGAGGCAGGGAGAGGAGTGGAACAAATTGCAACGAGAAGCGATGTTAACATCTTTGTGATTAACTTCCTAGTGTTCAGCAGTGTACTTTGTTCATGACTGTGCACCTGACAAGTAATGCAACTGCTGACTAACAAAAGGTTTGGCAGAGCAGAAGCTTGTATAGTAGTAGAATATAGTGTAGATGCAGATAATAATAATTTGCAAAACTGCAGGGTTTTTTATTTCTGCTGATTTAGTGGGAGATCAATGGACACTCACTGGTGATGAAAATAGGCAGGAAAATAGGCTTATATTTCTGTATCTGAGCTACTTATTTTTTAAATACTTGCAGGTGGGAACAGCAGAATGGAAACTGCTAAATACATATTTTTCATGTAATCCATCATTGTTCTTCTTTTTCTATTTCCTGCAGTAGCTTACTTCTGAAAAGGCTGTGCTGGGTGTCCTTTGGTCATCCAAGAGATATTTGACATCCCATTTTTAACTGTTTTGTTATTAAAAAGTTGCATGTATGAACTAAAGGAAAAACAGAACACTGTTTTTTTGACATTTCTCATGAAAGGAAAGAAAGTGGTTTTGGAGGAAAAGATGTGTGAATATAAACAAAATTATTTTGTAGTTGTTGTATAAAAACACCTGGAGCCAGAGAAAGGAGGATATATCTTTATTCTTTTAAATTTAGCTTTAAATAAATGTTTATTCTGAAATAATAGTAAGGTCTAGAAACTGTGAAATTGTAATGACATAAGATTTCAAGTCAAACAAGATAGTTTATTGTACATATATGATTACTGTACTATTCAGTAAAATTCTGGAAGGTGTTGTTGAATATCCTTAATGTTCATTAAAGTAAGTAGGGTATTTGAAGTATTCTCACTATTCTTCAGGAAATAGTCATTTCAGCATGAAATTATTAATGCTGTACTAATGCACGAATTATTGTTTGAAAAGTGTTTTGGAATTCCAGATGAAGGACAATATGAGATGGTAAGTGTTATAATGAAGATAATGTGTAAAATATTTTTTTAAAAAATAAAAACTTCAGCTGGATTTGTCCCAGTTTCATTCCTCAGAGTATTTTCCAAATGCAATGAAAAGGAAACTTGTAAAATTTGTTATAGCATTTTATCTTACTGATTATTTTCCTTCTTGAATTTTGTTGGACAGTTATGTGACTAGATTTTATTTTGTGTAGGTTGTCATGAAAACATCAAAAAAGGAAAATCTCTAGAAAAATTGTGAGGAACAGTACATGTCTAAGGTTTTGTGTGTAGTTTTAGAGCATCCTAATCAGAGGCAAATCTCAGCCTGGAATGCAATATTTAGAAAAATATATCAGGAGATATTTGAAAAACATTTGTATACATTGTATGTATGTCATGAAGGAAAAGAATAAAAGAACAATTCAATGAAATTGAGGAAAATCAGCAATATGTACACCTGAGTTGTTTTGGGTTTTTTTTTTCCACCTCATCCCCTCTCTCATTGCACACACATAATATGATGGTAGAACCCTTGTGCTCCACTTGTGTTTCACTTGTTCACTTTAAAACTCCTTGTGTTTTATGTAAGGAGCACCTTCTGCTTGGCCTGTTTTGTTGGAGCTTCCCATTTCTCTAAAAGTCATTCAAGAATAAAACTCTTCTGAGAAAATGTTCTATGCCTGGAGAATCAGATTTTACTCTACTTATGATCTAGAAATGATAGAACTCTATATATGTCTGTGTGAAGTTTCTTTTCCCTTCAGATTAGAAACATAGGTCTTTACCAGTTTCTGTAGCACTTCCAAATCACAGTAAAATAAATCAATCAACTGAAATAGTAAATTATTTTTAAATTTCTTATGTTCATAATACCTCTTTTGCTCAAATTCAGAAATTAAACACAAATATAACATCATATTTTTAATTATTAAAGCTGCTCCTTTCATGAAGATATACAAGTCTTTTTCTCCAGGTTCACTAGTAAAACAGTCTGAAAAAGTTTTTTAGGTAATCAAACAGTTTAAAATGTTGATTTAAAAATAATCTTTTCAAAGATCAATTAAATTTTGCAATTTCCTTACAGTCCAAATACAATATTCTTTTAGCACACTGAAGAAATGTAGCATTCTTTTAATCCTAAGTAAATTTTACCCTCTTGCAATTAAAAATCAGGCTCATTATCTTACCCAACAGTATTGTCTCTCTTTTCCCAATTTTGAAGTAGCTAATACTCCACACTTACTGATCAATATAATTAAATGATTATAGGCACAATCCTAGGCAAGTTATTCTAGAATTGTACTGCATTCTTATATTTAAATACAATATAAAATTATAATTATAATTTAAAAATGGACTTTGTATATGTGCTTATTTTATCACTATCATATCTCTACTGAAAGCAATGACAATTTAGAGAGGTAATATAATAAATTGCCCTCTGCAAGTCCTAATAAAACCCATAAATCACTTCTCAGAAATTTATTTCAAATAATTTAACTGATTTAATTTACCCTAAAGTAAACACACTAATTAGGTACTAGTGAAAGAAAAACTGGGACATGCTGGGACAATGAAAAGAGTGGCAAAGAGTGATTGAATTATCTTTAATCTCATGTTTCAAGGGAATCATCATGAATAAATCTTATATTCATAATTTTTAGAAAATACTTTAAAGTAGCTGCCAATCCCAATAGAAATACCCATCTGGGTAATTATTTTGCCTTCCTTACTCCCCACAAGACTTTCAAACCCCAGACAAACTAGAAAATAAAAATTGACCCGTAAAAATCAATTCATGGAAAAGACTTTGTTTTTCCCAAAGCATTGCAAGCCTGTTGCATGACATCAATCAATAGATTCTAGGAACTTCTGAGAATACAGACAAAATTACTGATGGCCTCATATGCACCCAACACTGGTAAGCGCGCATTCTTTCACAGTGAATTAAAGCTTTTATATTTACTTAGTAGAGAGTCAAGAAATACTGAAGGAGAATGTTTTGGGTCAGAACCATGCATATCAGCATCATTAACATCTCTATTTACTCCATCACCAGAACTTAATCATTAGTTCACTTAACTAGAGAATAATATTTCAAAAATCATTTTCCTGCCTTGTCTGAAGCTTAAACACCTCACAGAGAGGACATGGGTTTTTTTGTGGTGATCAAGTTCAAAATGGATGGTATTCACAGTGAAACAATTTATTTTCAGGCAGTTCAACAAACTCTGTGTATGGACCAAGATGTAAAAGAATATCTTCTTGGAGAATAAACAGTATTGAACATTAAATGAGCATTTATTTGTATATTCAGAAGTATATGATATTTACTGAGCTAGATACTCATATGAATAATGCATTTCCACTAAACTTTCATTGAAGCAATGCTGAATTACCATGATCAATTATCTTTAGCATTCTATTTTCTTTGACTCTTTGTTTAAGAAGAAAAAATACCTCATGACGGTGGTTTGTTTGGGTTTTTTTTTCAATGATAACAGACAATTTAGGGAAAATATTCTTTCGCATTCTCACTGGTAACCCTTATTTGTGCATATTTTATCCAAAGATGAATTATTTTTTCTGAAGAAAAAAATTTTGGTGATCTTTCTGATGAGATGCACTGCCTGCATGGAAGTTCCAATAAGTGCATAACATAAATAACAACATATTTTTCTAAAGATCACCCTTCATAGCTGAAGGAAAAAAAAGATTAATTTGCTGTCCACATGTTTCTTCCATATATTTTTGTCTTCTGGTCTCGAGGTTTCAGACAATGTTGAACTAAATCGGAACTGAGCAACAAAACAATTTAGGAAAATGGCTTAGAAGCCAATTTTTTTAAACATATGCTAAGGTTTTTTTCTTGAAGAAAGAAGAAGAGACTTTGTTAGAATCTTTAAAGAGTTAAAATTGAATTCTAAAACTGACAGGTTTATCAACTTGTTTCATGAAAAGGCAGATTCATTTCTAGATGTCAAGTAATCATGACTACTGTTACTTTAAAAAGTAAAAGAGAGAGATCAGATCATGTTGTTTAGCTAAAAGTGTAAAAGTCATCCTGCTCAGAGATGTGGCACAGAGAATATGAAAATCCTTAAATTTTATACAGGTACAGGTTCTTAAAAACTTGGTAGAGCTTGCTTAGCAGGTGAAATTAATCTATGAAAAAAATGCTGTTTATATGATCAGATCAGTAGCTGAAATAATCATCCTGATACAGATATTTAATTTGTCAAAACACATACATGTATAAGTGACCAAAAGATGAAGGAAAGTAAATCGCAATTCTTCAGTGGATGTGGTTGCTGGATTTTACTGCATACAGATTACAAACATACCCAAATGTTGAAAAGGTTCTGTTGTTCTCCATCTCAGTTTACGTTTTACTTAGCCTGACCTTATTCCCTATAATGAAAAGAAAATGCAACACACAACTCTTTTGTACCTTTCATGCACTTAAAAAAAATAAAAAAATCTGTAGTTTGTTTAAGAGCATCTATGCTTTAGCTAGGTGTTCTTAGATAGCCTTTTAGGTAGAGCTGCTATATGCCATTGCAAGAAACAGCCATAAGGTAAACCAAGCATCCAATAGACTGTAAATCTTTTTCCTTTATACTGATAAGCTACTTAGTGCAAGGTTGTGTAGATGACACAGGTTTTCTTTACTGAAATACTTCTGGAAGCAGATGAGTCCTAATGCAGGTCTGCAGAGCAAACTGTCAACTAGGATTGGTTTGTTTGAAAGTTTATTGATATCAGAGTAAAAATGTGCATTGTGGTACAGAAGGACATTTTTCAGGGAAGCAGAGAAATAAGAAAGCTTATGGGGTTTTTTCATTATTTGTTGATTTTATAAATGAACTTATATCCAACTGAACTTATCAAAACATCTTGAGGGTCTCAATCTTCCTAACTTTTAGACTCATAATTTCTTTCCATCTTTCAATACGATAACTTACTGTATACAGAACTCAGCTTCACCTCCTATTTCAGTAATAAAACAGTATTCCTTCCTCCTTTCCCACTCCCTCCCCCAAAAAATCAAACCAAACCAAACCAAACAAAAAAACTAAAAATCCAACAAAAACTTAAACCCCTGTTTCTTGAGAAACCCTTGCAAAACATTGTCAGGCTTGCCATTCAAAAAGAGAAAAAAACATTCAAAAGAGAGGAAACACCAGATCAGTTGCATTATTACATAGATCATGTTTACACATAGTCTCTTACCAAAAAAACCTTTTTGAGAACATGAATCAGACAATCCCTACTGAATGAGTGAATTTACTATACTTTTCTATTTTATCATTTTAGATGGCTGCCTGCATATTGTTGCAGGATTTTGAAAGCCCTGCATGGAATAATGATCTGTTATTGCCAAATGATTTTTTGTTTCTTCTCAGGACTTTATTAACTGGCATCAATGTATGTATTTCCATAGTATGAAAAATTAGTATTGATTTTCTTGAACAAACGTGAAGCAGTGATTAAGGTCAGAAAGTATCAGTTTACTGGGATCAGCATTTGAAAAGAGTATGACTGGATATTTCAAACAGCTCAGTTTTTATAGCACATGTTCAGAGTACAATAACATTTTGTCAGTGATATGTTCAGAAAATCTGAAAATCAGACTCTGTCCTGTATCAATATGGGAACCAGGAAAGAAGAAATAAAGTGGATGCTTATGATTCTTTGTTTCATCTTGTGAAGGGTCATCATCTTTAAAGGCTCGCACATGAACCAATTATACTGTACAGTCAGCTAGAATTCAAACACTGATGAACATGTCTTTTCTTTCCATTGTTCTCTGATCAATGCTTTCACAGTCCTTGTCACCCCATGTTCTTTTCCTCCTGCTCTGGTTTCTCATCTTCTTTTTCTGATTTAAATTCCTGCCTTTCTCTGTGACAGTACAACTCCTCTTCCACAGTGTTTAGCTTTTTCCTTATCACTCTGCTTTTAAGTGAAAATCTCCCTTTTCTGTGCTCTCTGCTCCATGGAATATTGAGAATCCAGAACAGATAATCTTATTGCTACATTTTCCGATATTTATCACCATGGACATGTTCATAATCATGCTCCTGATTAGTAAGACTGCCTTGAAAATGGCTTTAAATTTACTTCGGATTTTTTCTGGGTATATGGGAGAAGTTTATGACAGTTAAAAAAAAAAAATAAAGAAGGAGAAGTAGAAAAGATTAATATTTGGCACTGCTCTGAAGAGCTAGTGGTAACTTTTGGTACTTCTGTCAAGCTATATCCTGGCCTAATTTCCCTAATTTCTGCCTCCAAGGGGCTGGATTTTTTTAGCAGATATCTTACTTTTTAGGATTAAGATGCATTTCAAGAAAAATGTGGAAATGTGAACCAGCAGAAATGCTCGGAAATTTAACATATTGCTAATGAGAGGAGGTGAGAGAGTGCAGTGCAGGAGCATCCTTCAGTCTATTCTGTGTAAACAAGCATGCAAGCAAAAAACATTAAAACAATTTATTATATCGGGATTTTGCGTTGGCTGGAAATGCCATGTCAGGAAATCTTTAGCTTTGTCAAAGGAATTACCAACATAAATTTGCATGGATTTCACAGGACTGATTTGTAATAACATTGGAAAATTTATAGCTCTTATCTTAATAGAATGTACAGTACAAATGAATTTGAATAACTACTATATTAAGAAATAACACCTAGTTAAATAAAATTCATACCACCTACAAAATATCTTTTCAGTCATCATTTGATCAGATGACATAACCAACATCAAGCAAATAAAGCCAAAAATGTCCTTTCTCTTAAAAGAAAGTAAGAACTTGATTCAGTCCATCTTTCTCACAGTATGTAATTTATAATTCCTGAAGTACATCTTCTGGTTTTGGTGGGACTTGATGCCAGGTACTATATTTCAAAAGAGCTGAAAGAATCTTGCTGTAGCTAATTTGTTTCATTCTTACCCAGGCCTTGCAAAATATTAAGCAAAATTGGCATCCAGTCTAGTTGATGATGAAAAAATAGCTCATTTAATTCATTCTGAATTTATGAAATGCTAAGGTCTATAAATGATGTTGTATCATTAGGTTAGTGTCTGCTCCAGGATTCATGGTATTTTGAAGGGGAATGATTAAGGACATTATTAGTAAATCTACCAAGAACAGGACACACAGCATTTAAACATTACCCTATCATCTGTGCAACAAATGTTCAGCATCGCTATGTTTCCACAATAGCAATTTGCTATTGCTCTGTGGGGTAAGCAATCAATACAGGCAGGTGATGTTTTTTATATCAATAGAAAGAGAATACAGCTTAGACCATTCCAGCCTTTGCAAAATCAATAAGCATGTCTCTATATGGCAGAAAATTAGTCTCAGTTGCAGATGAGAGTGACAAGGTATGAGCAGTAATTAACACAGGAAAGCCTTACAAAGTGTTCTTTCCTCTGTAAAATGTCATTCAACTTTTTGCTGAGCATTAAATGTAAGTATTGTTTATATCAGTCACTAATGCATAAAGAGCTGCCTTGAATCTTAATTCTTTCACAGCAAAGTTACAGCCTCTAAAAATGACATTGTCAGAGTTTTTAGCAGAGTACACAAAGCATGCTTAATACCTACCTGGATCTGCATATGGAGAAAAACTTAATTTTTTAAAAAAACGAATAAATATATTTCAAATCACACTCAATAAGACGAAGTGCATGAGAACAGTTCTGCACTGAGTGATTGCCATCAGAAACAGATCATTTTCTCCTCATTGGCAAGTTGTACATACAAAGGCACTGAAGAAGTAGAACCCACCTATTTCCAACATCTTCATGAGTTTTCATTTAGAATTGCAATGTTAATAATGGTTAACTTGTAAAACACAAAAAATAGAATTTGTCTGTTTGTTTGCTTTTTAGAGTACTTAGAATTCAACACTTTTCTCGAGTCCTTGTATAAAGACATCATCCAGACCTTACATGCGGATGAGTAATGAGGAATTCCATAAAATTTGTAATTTCACTACTGTGTTTAGCTGACTTAATTAATGTTCAAGGTATTTAAAACCTCTAAAATATGGTAGGTATGGAATTAAAAAGTACTTCCTTAAAAAAAAATAAAAGTCATTGATTATAACTTTACTTATTATCTGAGGAAAAAATAAAAGAAAACATCTCCACGTACTTGCTTATGCATCTTTAACCTAAGATACATTTAAATCAGTGTTTTATTTTTTTTATTTTAAATACCATACTTAATGCTTAAATTTAATTTAATTATAAACATGAATCATGTTATAAGCAAGAAGCTCAGAAGAGCTGTTTTAAAAATCACTGGTTTTACAAAGAATATAAAGAGGTCAGAAGTACAAATTTCTGACAGTACATGTCCATATACGGATCTGTTCTTTCTGACTTTCTAGAATAGTTTTGTCTTTTAGACACCTGACAACTATTGCACCTTATCAATGCAAACTAATAACATTTATGATAGTACAGCTTTCAGCTACCTCTATTTAAAGTTTTTGTGATGATTCTTCTAAGGATATCATTTTTAGTTGCTTTTTACAGGCAGCTGTTCTCTTTCTAACATTTTTATCAACACAAAAGAAGCTATGAATCAGTAGCATTCTTTATCTTAGTCATTTTGCTTCTAACATTTTCCTGTTTCTAATACCCCACCCTCCACTTTGTTTTCGTGATTTTTAAAGTGCTACTCAGTAATAACTGCTTGGGATGACATTCAATAAACATTAGTTCTCTTAGGAGCTTAAACCACAGTAAAACTTATTCTGTGAGTCCTTGTGTATCACGAACTCGTGAACTTGAAACTTTTGCCTTGTTGGTGTCTCAGTTTGCATACAAATCCAGCATTCAGAGAGAAAAGGATGAAGTCTTTACAGACTCAGTTTCTTACAGCTACAGACAGAGCACTGGTTCTTTCTAGTCCTTGATCTAAGCCTTTGAACATAATTTGCTATAATATCTTAATTCCTTTCACTTTCCCTGTAAAAAAATTGAACCAGTGGCTTCAGGACTCTGTGAAGAATGGAAGAGAGAGTAATAAAAGTGCTTTAATGGTACAGAACTAATTGATGTATAAATGACACCTCACATCTCCTGAAACTCTGGCAAGAACCTAGCTATTCACCTTTTCTGATGAGTATTTTACAAATCTGTCTAATTAATCAAGAACAGCTTTGTTTTGCATTGTATTTCTTCCTTTATCTACTTCCTGTGAAGGCAGGTTGGACAGTACTGTTTTCATCTGTGCTTCTGTCATACTTTTGATGTAGGGAGTCTTCAGACTACAGCACACACCCACCGAGTCAAGGCTGAACATGCATCCCCTTTGCATTTATCTTCTTTTACTGTGTGAGAAACAGCTTCAATAGAAGACATTCCTTGATTGTAAGAGCCCTGTTTACCCTGTACCACAAGGAAAAGGTGACATTCAGTATTTATTCCAAATAAAAAAGGAGGAAAAGAACCCATTGGATACTTAAGACACATACCCCAAGTCTTTTTGATGACATGTGCCTTATGTCTACATGTAAAGCATAGAGTACTTGCATGCTTCAAAGGGAAGTTGAGAATAAAAATATTAGATGGTGCAAATTTCAGATGCTACTCTAAGAGGTGTATTCATGACATTAATTTGATAAAATCTTCAGGCCAAGTTAGGGTATTATATGCTAAAGAGAGACATAAGGATCTTTAAGAACTTTAACTGCAAACCTAGCACTGTCAAGTCCATTACTAACCCATGTCCCTGCACATGCCTTTTAAATACCTCCAAGGGTGGTGACTCACCACTTCTGTGGGCAGCCTGGTCCGACACTTGATAACACTTTCAGTGAAGAAATTTTCCCTAATATCTAATCTAAACCTCCCCTGGCACAGCTTGAAGCCATTTTCTCTTGTCCTTTCACTTGTGAAATGAGACTGACACCCATCTCACTACAACCTTCTTTCAGGTAGTGTAGAGAGCTATAAGGTCTCTCCTGAGCCTTCTCTTCTCCAGGCTAAACTCCAGTTCCCTCAGCTGATCTTCATATGACTTTCATTCCAGGCTCTTTATCAGCTTTGGTGCTCTTCTTTGATGCTCCAACACCTCAATGTCTTTCTTGTAGTGAGGAGTCCAAAACTGAACACAGGATTCAAGGATGCAGTGGAAAATGCTGTCAAAAAAGAATAAGGGATTCAAGGCACATGTCTTGAAATACTTTCAGATATGCAGCTTTCCAGAATTCTTTTGTGAACTTATTGCTACTCTGATAAAATTGTCTGTTTCTGAATTCTGTGCCTCTTAGATAAAACACTTTTAGACTTTATTTTATGCTGTTGAAGTATCTCAAAGCTGTCTCAATCTGCAACAGAATCAACCCCAATTTCTTTTTCCCTATTTCACTATTTGCTACTGTATCATTTAAAATAGTACTAGATGTGCATGTCACTTGAAATAGAGATGAACAGAATCCAAGTTTGCACTACTAGGTGGAAGAAAGCTAAACTGAAAGGTAGGTGTTAACTACTATCTCCTGATTTCAGGCTGCTACCACTTAATATTTATAACATAATTCTTTTATTTAAAGTGAGTGATCAAGCTTCCAATTGTGATCAGAACGGTTGCACAGAGTAATTGAATGTGCAGCTACTCAAGTGACTTTTACTATCTAAAAGACAAGCTAAGGCAGATATCATCCACTTTCAAAAAACAACAGTCTTGATTAGAATAGAAACAGTCTTCAGAAGTTTTAAATGTCCTGTATTTTACACCCAGCTTCTACTACACCAAGCTGGTGCTTTCTGTTTGGTTTGAAATGTCTCTATAGTGTCCCCAAATTCTCTGTCTTCTAGGGACATATTGAGAAAAGACTCATTGATATGTCTAGGTAGTGATCTTTCCAGCACGCTGCAGTACACTTCCTAAAAAACTGGCTGGATGACTCAGCTCCTCCTAGCATTCCCTGATGAACTTTTTTAGCCAGTTAATGCATATACTCAGAAAAAAAATGGGCTTCCCCTGCCCCTTGCTTTTTACTGTTCTTCAGACTTCTGAGCTAAACTTACTCTATCATGCAGGTGGAATGATTTAGATATTTCCAGATATTTTATTTCCATTAAAAGAACATAGTCAGATGTTTAAAAAGGGTCACACTCATTTGAAAAAAGGTAAAAAATCAGGATCATAAGTACTGATACATTTTATTTTCCATATGTCCAAACACTGTTCTCTCCTTTAATTCCCCAGTGATTTCAGGAAAAAGCTAAAATACTTTCCCGTCTGCTTCTTAAATGCTTACAGTTCATCTTTCATGCTCCTTTTTTACTTTCCTATTGTTCAACCAATGTTTTCTCCTCTCTCTTTTTAACAGAAAGTTGGAGGTTAGACTGAAATGCATCTTATATTTCACTTCGCTAATAGTCCAACACACACACTGCCAAGCAGCAGAGATGCACTCTGACAAATGTGTCCTTTCACAATAGAACTGACCCTGGATACAGCTGCTAATTCCCTTTTTATATACTCGATAAGTTGCAATGAAAAATCAACCAAATGTCATCATTGCATCACTAAAAAATGAGATACAGTATCTCTGAAGTCTGAAGGATAAAAGAGATTGAGGTTAAAATCACAAACTGTAGCTATAATTTATGACTTAATCAAACTCTGCGTTGAAATCGTTATCTGGCAATACCATTTTTGCTCTTAAATTGTTGCAGTGCAAATGATTCAGACGGGGCATGTGAATCTTAAGATTATGAATCTCAGGGTACTGAAGCTCAAGAGGCAGCAACCAATCAGATAGGAAATGGGGACAGAAGTACCGATTTCTAATGTTCTCAATTGCATTTTTCTCTTTTCAACATTTTTGCAAGATGACATCTATCTCAAAGCTGTGGAAAGCTTTTAGAAAATGTCATGCAAGGAACCTAATTACTGATTTTTTTCTGTAAAATGAAAGACTTTTGACATATATCATCATGCTTCCTTTATGATTTGGATTATTTGGGTTCGTTAGAAATGTCTTTGCTCCCTACAGAAATAAAGAAGAATCCATATTATACAATATTGCTGTGTACAGATATGACACTGCAGCATTGTGCCCTGGCAAAGGTGAAATCCTGTACATATGAATTATCCAACTATCACAATCTTATTATGTCTTGGGTTCAGCAGTAGCAGCCATTTTTCTCCTTCTTAGTAGCTGGTGCAGTGCTGTGTTTTGACTTTCAGCCTGGGAACAACGCTGATAGCACCAATGTTTTTAGTTGTTGCTCAGTAAGGTTTACTCTGACCAAGGACTTTCTGAGTCTCATGCTCTGCCAGGGAGGAGGAGAAGCCAGGAGGAAGCAGAGACAGGACGCTTGACCCAAACTAACCAAAGGGGTATTCCATACCACAGCATGTCATGCTCAGTATATAAACTGGAGGGAGTCACCCGGGAGGCCCAGACTGCTGCTCGGATCAGGCTGAGTATTGGTTGGTGGGAGGTGAGCGGTTGTATTCTCTCCCCTTGTTATTTCCCTTATCATTATTATTATTGGTGGTAGCAGTAGTGGTTTTGTATTATGCCTTATTTACTGGACTGTTCTTATCTCAACCCGTGGGAGTTACATTCTTTCAATTCTCCTCCCCATCCCTCCGGCAGAGCGGGGAGGAAGCAGGGAGGAGTGAGCAGCCGCTGCATGGTTCTGAGTTACTGGCTGGGCTTAAACCACAACAGGTTGCTCTGACCCAGGTGTAGGACCTTGCACTCTTATAGACCTTTAAAATCATCTAGTCCAACTGTTAAAGTAACCCTGCCAAATCTACCACTAAACCGTGTCCTTAAGCACTATATCTACATATCTTTCAAGTACCTCTAAAGAGAAAACATGCACATGCGAACCTGGTGCAGCCACTTTACAGTAGACCCTGACAGTAAGGAAATAAAGGCAAAACTAGGCATGTGGGTGTTTTAAACTCCTCAACATATGCACAAATGTGTTGGTGTAACAGCTGTTCTTCCTGTACAAGAATATCACCTTTGTAGTGCTAAAATATTATCCAAAGGGCAATACAGTATAATTACAAATGACAAATAATTACAGTATTGGAAAAGCCATATGCACTTTGTTTCCTATGTGCATATTGGTTTTCATGTTAGAGAAGGATAAATTCAGCCTGGATCAAGTCCAAGTTACATACTTAGGCAAAGTGCGGAATGCAGAGGTGACCATACAAGAAATGACAGGAAGGATTTGGCTTGTTTAACCCAGGAAAGTAAAAACTTCCTGAGAAGAGAAACAGTTTCAATTTATATGTAACATCAGGAGGTAGACATTTACCAAGAGAAAAGCTGCAGGAGGGTGCTAGCTGAAGAACAAATGTGAATAGCCATTAATAGATTTCAGCAGAAAATCCCATAAGAATGACGTCCTGGCAACAGCTTTTCAACACGAATAATGTGAGCAAAAAGCAAAGTTACTTTTAAGATGTAATTCAGTATTTTTAAGAAGAGGATTATATAATGCAGTGGGGGGTATCAAGGGATGGAGCCTGGTGAATCTGACAGTCCCTTCCCATCCCACGTTTCCAATAGCCAGCATGTCATGATGCTGGTTTGACGGTGCAGAAAGGTTACAGGATCTGCTTTCCATGCACGTCTAATCCTTCTTAGACATAGCCTGGTTATAGGATGCAGAGAACAGGGAGAGTGAGTCCTCCAGAAGCAAGATGTCCTTGGGAAAGCTGGAGAAACTGCTAAGTTTTGGGGGTTTTAATTAAAAATGTTTCCCAAGTGTCTCAGCTGATACATGCTGAGATGAAATTCAGGAGTTCTGCATTCATGTGAATAGTGTTCAACTGGAGATGAAAGGAAACAGACTCATTTCAGGAAGGTGATGAATCAAACCAATGCAAACTTAGACTAAACAAGCCATTTTTGAGGATGCCAGTGGACAAAACAAAAAGGTTCAAAATGTGGGCTCATGAAACTGCTCAATACCCTCAGTGCAGTCCACAAAACCCTGGGCTTCACAACTTTAGAAAACTTGTGGGAACAAACTCCCCTGGATCCTGTCTCCCTTGGACTACCACTGTTGGATAGGGTAGAAACAGTAGCCAAAAATGCTATTATAGTTTCTTCTAAATGGTTGCTGCTAGCCCCAGTTTCCCAGGGCTGCAGACCTTCCACACTTCTCCTGGATCTGGCTGGGAAAAAGTTGGTTTTCTTCCTAGTAGCTGGTCACAGTGCTGTGTTTTGGACTTAGTGTGAGCATAATGTTGATAACACACAGATGTTTTAGTTGTTGCTATGTATTCCTTACTCTGACTCAAGGACTTTTCAGTCTCTCATGCTCTGCCAGTGGCACGAGAAGCCAGGAGGTAGTACAGCCAGGACAGGTTTCATATCATAGAAGATTGTTCCCCCATTATATAAACTGGGAGGAGTTGGCCAGGAGAGGATGACAGCTGCTTGGGAACAGGCTGGGTGTCGATCAGTGGGTGGTGAGCAATTGTATTGTGCATCACTTTTGTTTCTTGGGTTTTATTCATTTTGTCTCTCTTGATTTCCTTTTATTATTATTATTGTTGTTGTTGTTGTTATATTTTACTTAATTTCAGTTATTAAACCATTCTTACCTTAACCCATTGATTCTTACCTTTTTTTCTGATTCTTCCCCCCACCCCACCATGGGGTTGGGGAGGGTGAGCAAGTGGCTGCATAGTACTTAGCTGGTGGCTGAGGTTGAACCGTGACAATGCTGTTTCAGACTGGGATTAGGGTGACCAGCTGGTACAGACAGGGGGAATCTTTAAGATCTCTGCAGGGCAGATGTAGTCCTGTTTGGTTAGATCCTGCAAAAAAACTCTTTAGTACATCTCTGTCATCCCTGGGCTTGTTGTTGCTTTTTATAATTACAGATCTTCATCAGTGCATGAAGTGGTTTTTAAGAATACATATATTTTCACTCTCTCAGATGCTGTACAAATTGCAGGTATACTGTGATCTACTGCTGCCATGGTTTGCACAACCTATTCCTTCTGCAATGCTTGCAGACACCTTGCCATAGTCCCAAGGGCAGCACTTACCCAACCACTTGAAATACAAACTTCAGCTGTGGTAGAAGCCACGAAAGCTTCGCGACATTTGACCACCTTTTTAGTCTCCCAGAAGAAAGACCAGGATGTTTCCCATGGGTTCTGACAAGTGTTCTTGGTGCATCTGAACAGATACATTATTTTTCTCCAGCTAGTGCATTAAATCTACACTTAGAGTAACTCATGCCTGACCTTGCTCCTGGGGTGGACTAAATAAGCAGGTTGCTCCTGAACCCTTCACTACTCTTTGCATTGTCTCAAAAGCAGTTCAGGACACAGCAGCTGATGAGAACCTGGCTCGGGTCTGGCATGAACTCTAGCTATGGGGCAGGGCATCATGCAGGTCTGCAGGTTGGGTGGAAATCGAAGGCAGAGCCATGTTGTGGGACATTTATCTGCTCTTGAAAGAGCTTTTTTTATTCCTTCAGGCTGAACAGGTCTTTATCCTAGAGCTGTTACAGGTCTGTAGAAGTCACTGGGGATGAGCCCAGCCTGGGGGAGACTTACCAGTGTCTCTTGATACATCCTGCTCACATCTCTTTTCCAGGGAACTAGCCCAGGTATCCATACATAGGTTGTAAAGTTTGGCTCAGAACACAGCTCTTCAGGAGGCTGATGTGAGCAGCCAGCATCTGAGAAGTAAGTTTGTCACCAAGGGAGAGGGAGATCTTACTCATGAAGGGATATCAGAGAAATTCTTGAAGGAAGCAAGCTCTGCTCATGGCTGACCCTTCATGTGTATATGGTCGTGGCGTCCCTGAAGTTTTGGCTGTTGGGTTGCTTCTAAGTCTCAATTATCATAGTACCCAAAGTGTGGCATAGAGGCTGTGGGATGACACAGCCACAGGTAGACTTTGGCCATGAGAAGTGTGCTACCCTTGATGAAAGGGCTGTGCTGTTTCTTAAGGCTGCTGGGCCACAGCCTGCAGGTGTTCATGCTGAATGGTCCAGGCAAGCACAGGGGAGATTGCTTAGTACTGAGCAAACCAGCTGCTCCAGTCAACCTCTTTCAGCTCCAGTTTTGGATGTGGGACTGACTATCTCCTTTCAAAGGCTCCCAACATCTTCACCTGCTGTCCCACTATCCAAACCATTCTGCAGATATATTCGTTTCTCTTCTTTCCTGTTGTGGCTTTCTTGTTTCTGTCCCTCATGCCCTTCTGCACTAAGAGGAGCAGATCCAGACGCGAGGAGTCCCTGTGGCCCTGTTAATATAAGACACTAAGGAAATCCTTAATCCCAGGTCCAACGCCATCAAAATAACCTTTAAAACCTTTTATTAAAGATGCAGAGAATGCCATGCAAGGCCAGGATTACCCAGGTAAATTAATCAAAGATATCATGTTTCGGTATGGATGTGGCAGAAACGGTATCAAGTGGGGATTGATTAAGCGGGAGGAGGCTGGGGTCTAGGGAGGGACAAGCAATAAGAAGGAGAGTGAAGGACCAGGAAAGGAATGACAAGATGTGCAAATGCCATGATGGGTGCTGTCTGGGAGATATGATGGGCAGTCCCGTGTTTGCTGATAGTGGATGGAGCAGGACAGCTGCCCAAACCCGCTGTCCTGACCGTGCCATGACGGTTAGGCTGTATTCACAGCAGAGGCAACAGAATGGAAGCAGTTCGGGGCTTTCCCTGACCATCAAGGGGACAGACAGACATGGACAGACAAGTTGAGCACCCTGGTATCACCGTGTCAGTGCTCACTTCAGGCCTGATGGCATTGGCAACTCCCACAGCTTGTAATAAAAACTGTGATGTGGGTAAAATATTTCTTATTAGACAGAACAGTATAATTTTTCCAAGCCTAGCAGTTCATTTAATGAAAGGGTAAAACCTCTAACCTCAAGTCTTACAATACTTTTGATGGCATTCATAAACATTTAAGGCAGTATACAGGTTTTACTTGGTTTTGCTTTCTTTTTTTAACCTTGGACAACTTGGAGGAGTGTGGGCTTACCCACAACTATTCCTCCACTGCAGAATGGTCTTAGAAAATTGAACAAAACTTTAAAAAAGTTTATTCCACCTCCACAATGTAATGAAGCACACATATAAAAAGGACATTTTAACAATGTAAATAATGAAAACTGTACCAGATGTAAAGGATGACAAACACAAGTAACAGACTGAGTATTGTGGAGCATCAGTCAAATTACGTACAATTTGTACATAATGGGCCCATCTCTAAAATGAAAAATAACAATGGTTCAAATATCACTGGTAGCGTCATTCCCTAGGAACATAACATACTCTTAAGGAAGGTTCAATTTTCACTTTAAATTCAATCCAAGGTATCTGCTACAGCAATCTCTGCATTTATCCAGGGTCTATTCCCTACTGATAAGAAACTCAAGACAACTTTTCCTGTAAAGTTCATATTTCTTAAGAAACGTGAGAGAGACATAGCTGAAGCTTTGATTCTTGTCTGTAACTCTGAATGACATTTATCTGAAAAACCAGCTCTGATCAGGTACCGAATTCATTTGGGGTCTCTAGATTCTGAGTCCTGGAAGAGACCAGAAAGAAATTGATTTTCCAGTTTGTTTACTTTGAATCTTTGGTGGCATATTTTTTAATGACTGACACTCCTCCACAGTAGTTTATGCAACTTTTGTACATAAGGAAGAAAAAACATTTTTAAAATCGCAGTACATAACTGCAAAGTTGTAATTGGAAGAAGGGGAAGAGCAACAGCTTTTAATTATCTTTTTAAAAAGTCTGGATTTCAATTTGACAGCATCTCTTTAAATTAATGAGACCAAATAAGAGGTGGAAAACATGCAAATACACAAGGAGAAAGTTAAGATGGTACTGTTGACAATTAACTAATGATTATTAATTCCCCTGATACACATGGTAATGATGATAATTATGATTAACTCATTTTGTTTTATTGTGGAGGCTGTTAACATTTGATTTCCTGGGTTTTTCCTTGCAATTTACATTAATTACTGTCCACCTCCTGTCTAGTTTTCCTACTGAAACTTTACAAAAGTTAACAGTCTTTAATACTCTCAACAAGTCTTTTCCAACTGACTTTCA
Source organism: Coracopsis vasa (assembly GCA_026283785.1). Lineage (NCBI taxonomy): Eukaryota > Metazoa > Chordata > Aves > Psittaciformes > Psittacidae > Coracopsis > Coracopsis vasa. The sequence continues at coordinate 39,589 of JANHGB010026508.1, forward strand.
ATCTAATTGGCATTGAGATACTTTTACTGCCTATCTGTCCGTAATCAAACCAAAATAAGAGTTTTGTTGAAAGAGGTTTATTTCTCTCTTTTCTTACCCTGACTTGCAGACATGCTTTTTCATTTGCTAACTTCAGTAACTGACTTATTTTCCAGCCCAGATCCTTACCATTATACATGGCTCCACTCACACACATATTTCATGAGGTCCAGCACTCAAGCTGATTCTTATTTGTTTTCTGTTCCTTTCTGCTGAGAGTTGTTTGGTACCACCTTGTCCACCTCTATCTGCTAGATGCCCCTGCCCCTTGCACAATTAACCTTCCTCATGAAGTCTTCCTAAAAAAGTCAATGAAGACTGCTCAGTTGGAGATCTAGACCACCGTCACAATTATGCATATTCTGCATAATCAGGATATAGGAAAAAGGAAACTTGACATTACTTGATTTTGCACAGTAAGTAATCCTGTTTTCTTTCTAAAGCCTAGCAATGGCAACCTCTTATGGAGCTCATACCCATCCTAACTTTCACTTGTTCTGGACAATTCATACCATGTGGGAATTTCCAGGTTTATCTGGAAATGTTGCAGGAGAAATCCCCTCTGAGTCCTCATATTGCTAATACTGACAGAGCCTGGGGAAGCTTCAGTGATCCCTGACACTGACCTGAGACTTTTGAAATTCCATTTCTGGAATTTTTTTTGAAAAACCATCCACATCTTCCAGAAGCTGAAGGAGACATACAATTCATATTGATGTCCCCCTGGATGCATAATTTTTGCCAAAATCTAGCTCAGATTTTGGACGGATATCTCAGTGAATGCTGTGTATGTGCGGTACGCAACACATCTATTCTACACATTCTGAGAAGCATGTTCATACCCATAACTAATGTAACTACCTCTTCTGAATGCTACATATCTGCACAGTTGAATGCTTCTGGAAAATTCTGTTCCTAATTTACATACCATATTGTAGTGTCCCTAACATGGCAGGTTGTGTACATGCACTGCTGGGGGTACAGGAGCAGCTGTTGATAAAACTGCCAGGCACTTTCTGTTATAAATTTGTTTATAAAATTTACACTTTACTGGATGTTCGTATCAGTCCATGAGAAGGCCTCCATCTCTCAGGAGAACAAACAGCATTGTTAGTGAAAGCTGCTTGAGTAGAGAGCCCGAATGCTTCTGATGAAGCCTTTATTTTCCTCCTCCAACAAGTGCTTGATTAAGCTGTCTCAGCCTTGGGGCTGAAGACTGGCTGATGTAAGGGCTCCAGTGCAGCTCAGCTCCACATGAACCTTGGCAACTGTAATTCTGTGCATCATGCCACTCTGGCATCTGGGAGATGAAGGCAAATTACTCCATGAAACTCCTCTTAGGAAGGCTGGCTTCACCTGATGGCCTTCCCATCAATGCAGCCATGGCTTGAGAGCCTGTCCTGTGTGGCAAAGTAGCTGAGCAGATAGTGGCTAAGTGACAAACTGCATTGGATCTGCCAATTTTGAGAGCCACAGGAACTCAAGTTTGCAGAGCAGAAGAGACCAGAGCTGTGGGCCAAGTACCATGTACCCATTTGGCCCCAACGCTGGACGGTCAAACCAAGTCAGCCTGGGAGCTGCCAGAGGGTTCTGCAAACCCAGTGTGCTGACAGAGATCCTTTGCAGGCACGATACTTTTATTTTACTTAATTAGATTTCCCTTGTTCTCTACTGGCAGATCAACTGCCCATGTCTTCAGTATCCTTCTACAGACAGGCTCATCAGTCACTTCAGGACTAAAACTAGTAAGCTTGTGATAATACAAGCACAGCACATAAAAACATTTGCATACCACATGGTTATTTTATCAGAAAACAAGTTTTCCCAGGCCTCATATGGATGGAAAGGATAATTGTTGTTGCAATAATACTGTTTATTTATTGTTTGGGGTTTTTTTTGTAAGTAAGTGTTTTATTTGCAGGAAATTATTACAGCCACTGAATCAATCTGACCTTTACCAGTGGGAGTATGTTACTGCAGCTCTTTGTACTGGGAGGAGCTCCAGCAATGTCATTGATTTTAGTCTCTCCGAAACAAAACTCCTCTTGCTCTCTTAGACCAAACACCTGCCCCACTGATGTGGAATCACTTGTATCTCTACTGCTTCATTAATCACATGGATGTTCTGATATTTTACCTTTCTAATCAAACCACTACCTGCCATACCAATACTAAATTGATTGATTATGTTTACAGACTCAGTGAATGCTTTGTGAGAATACTGATAAACTTCACCTTTAAAAAGTAAAATTGCATCCTCTATACCTAGTAAAAAGATAAAATGGAGAGCTTCAGCATTAAAACCAGGCAAAACACTGACCACATAATTTTAGTCAGTTATCTCTGTGCTGAGTCTGTTTGATTTAGACAAACTTTATAAAGGCATTTGGACACGTCAAGAGATGCAGAACCAGCCATTTTCTTCTGTAGTTTGCTTCAATAGTTTATAACCTCCCTAAAATGTATTTGCACCTTATTTCTCACTTAAATTTGTCTATCCTTGAACCATCATTGTCCATAATTGTAACTACGGACTTGTAATAAGCGAATTGCTGAGGTGAGCAGCTCCAGAGAGGACGCCTTCAACCCCCGAGCGGGGGGAACCACCGCGTCCAGGAGCCTCAACTCAGAGCGGCAACAGCCACCGACGGAGCCTCGAGCCCCGCCAGGCCTTGCCCAGGAGCCGGCAGCTCCGCTGAGGCGAGCAGGGACTCACAGGGGGCGGAGTCA
>JANHGB010026510.1:0-52942 GCA_026283785.1 Coracopsis vasa
GACCCATAATTTAAAATGGTTTTCTTATCTCCTTTCCCCCCCCCCCCAAAAAAAAAAAAAAACAAACCAAAACCAACAACAAAAAAGCCTTCTGTGACATTTTTGATTTTAAGCTCGTTTCCACTTTGGTTTATATGAAGTCTTTATTCCCTTCTGGTACCATCTCCCTTTGTTTCTGAAGTCGTTTGGTGGTGGTTTGTTCTCTTTTATCTGGTTCCCAGTAAATCTGATCCTACTTCATTTTCTCAACCATGCATTGCAGCTTTTCTTTTTTGCCTCCATTGGCCCTCAGCATGGCAGGAAGGTTTCAGAGACTGTAACTCTGAACATCCTGGTGTGCTGCAGAACTTCTCTCCTACCCCACTGCTGGTTTGAAAGTGCAAAGAAGTTAAATCTTCTGCTTTATGTACAGTCTTCCTCATCTGCATGCCATAGCAGGATATATATGGTGAGGGGATTACAGAAATACGTTTGCAGATTCCTTCAGTTCCTTTTATTTGCTGAACATACTTTAATAAAAATATTTTTCTTTTGCCCAAAAGAATTAGCTACAGAATCCACCTCTGCTTTTTAACCAGGAGAGTGCATTTTATTACTGTTTTATTACTATTTCTGTATATCTGTGCTAGAATCAGGTTTTAAGTCTAAGACAACTAAATTAAGAGATAGTAGCACAGTAGCACTCATATAATTCATCAGTGCAAGGCAGCCTACTAAAACAAAAATTGTTCTTACACCAGGAGACTTAATTATATCACATATTGCACAATATTACTGTTGGGCTTCCAATACCCTTAGTAAACATTTCCATTTAAATTATGTTGCAGTGATTACATCTAATTTTATTTTAATTTTTAATTAGAAGCAATGTCAGTGCAAATTACTTTTGTGTTCTATTTGTCAATAGTGCTTGTTATGAGGATATAGTTCAGGTTATTTTTTGGTTTATTGTTTCTCTTTTTTAAAAGTTTTATTTTTTTTCTTGTGTTTAGTACTCACTACTTTCATTCCTGAAGACAGATACAGTAACAAGTAAAAACGCCACTAGCAGCTTTGAAAATCAAGCTATAGGTTAATTAACACTATAGATAAAACTCCCTAAATATTTTTTAAGAAATGGAAAATTTACAGATCTTGTATAATTTTCACGTATGTTAATAGTTCACATTGACACACTGCATGAGTTTTTTAATCTAAAGTAATAGATTAATTGCAATGTATTAAAGTTGCAATGAACTGAGAATAGGTGTTCAAGAAATCTCTGACAATTGTTCTTTACTATGCAACCAGTGTTTATTCCGGGCAATGTTTTGCATTCTGAGCTTCTATTTCATATAAATTTCATGCTCTTTCAATGTGTCAGTGAGTTTGTCATCTTTATGGTTCATAGGCTTCAAAAAGCCTGAACAATTACATGTTTTCTGTCAAAATTCTCACAGTAAGCCATTGAATAAAGTCTCTTAGACACATCTCAAATAATTATAATTTTTAGATATGCTTTGGTTCAGCAAGTCATTGAAAAACTAATTTCCTAAAGATGAAGAGCTGTTGAACTTCCAAATTTGTACTGGAAATCCCCTTTGATGGTTTTGGTAATATGCAGCTCTATTTCTGGTGCCAAAATAAACAGTTGGATCAACTCCTCTCTTCTAAAAAGCATGAACAGGAACAGAGGGAAAGGAAAATTGCTTGAGGATTTTTTTGTTGTGTTTCTTCCAAGCTCTCCAAGGAGTGGAAAAAAGCTTTGATCCAGTGAAACTAGTCAAAATATATGCACTCTCAAACTCACAGATCATGGTAAAACTGAAAAGATAGCATCATATTCACACAGCATCACATCATTTCAGTGCTGTTTCCTCATGTCACAGCTATGGCAAAATTTTATACCACAGGCACCTCCCAGTTCCTGTTGTTCATGGGAATACATCAAAAGGAGGGATCAATGGGAAAAATAAGAAAGCAATTTTCCTTTCTCTAGAAGATATTTCATATCCTCCTTCTTTGTCCATTATGAAAGATTATGGCATCACCACTGAATGCCAATAAGAAGTTCAGCATAAAAATTGAACATATATATGCGTAATTTTTAAAAGCATCATTCAAGTAGACAAGGTAATGCTATGATTATAGATCAGTGTGTCAGTTCAAGTGAAAATCATCATCTGTTATCATGAGCCACAGTTTCACCTGAACATAATTTAATCAAGAGTTAGAAAACTCTGGCAATAGCAAACACTCATTAAGGTGCATCAGCCTTCTCTTGTCAATTAGAGTTGATTCAGTGTAGTACACTGGATGCAGACAGCAACCATAAACAACCATCTGTGCTTTTAAATGAGGTTTTCTAGGTTCAGATCCTCATCAACACAAATAATTGTACTCACCCCAGAAATCAGCTTGAAAGTCAGCTGAATACACTTGAGAGAATATATTTCTATCTGGCATAAATTCCAGGATTACAGATCCATCTGCTCATACTTTCCATTGGTTCATATTCTGTTCCTTCAAAAAATAAGCATAAGTTCCCTTAAAAAGTTCATGAAGTAAATATTTCCAGGTGCTCCATTGCCTTTGATATACTGCATATACTATGATTTCCCTCTTTCTAGCAAAATTTGATAGTCTGATAGAAGAGAATCATCAAGACTTTTTTCATGAAAAGCAATGATTTTGTGAACCAGTTTGTCAGTTTGTGATTTCTTTTGTGCAACTGCCAGAGATGATCTTGAATTTATGTAGTTTTTTTAAATATCAAAATGAAATTCAAAACTCTAACATCAAGCTTTTGAAACTCGGGGACAAAAGTCTCAACAGAAACCACTGAGACTAACTGAGAGCAGCCCAGTGGACACAATAAGTCTAGCTGCATGGACACCTCTGCAAAGAGAAAAAGGAAAGGTAGTTTGTCTCTCTGAAATTTACTTTCAGAACAGGCCTGCTAGACATAAGAATAGAAGTTAGAGACTTTGTCAGGTTGCTCTGAACCACTTTATTATGCTGCTATAGTTGAGCACAGTGCTATAGTTTCTGCAGAGCAGGCTGCCTCTGCCACACTACTTGAGATTTTCCACCCAAACGTGACAAAAAATAACAGAAGCAAAGTAGGCCACAGAAAACATGGAAAATTAATGTAACATTGGAAATAGTCTGGTCACGAGTTCATAATGAACAGCCATTGCTGGACAAAGGATGGCTAGCTCATTTAGGATAACGTGGTATTGACAAGGAACACAGTGACCTGGATCCAGTGAAAATTAACTCTGAAGAAGAATGAAGTATTCTCAAACCATCAGTTTACCCAAGTTCTCAGTGATGCTACAGTTTTCCCCTCAGTTCTTGGAGTGCAACTGCTTCTGGCATTAGAAACAGTAATAAAGTGAAATGGCTTCCACTGAAGCCAGTGAGCCAAAAGCAAACATGGATGCATTTCAGTTTGATACAGTGTGGCATCTATGCTTCTCAAGGCTTGTGTAAGGTGGAAACCATAGTTCCAAGCAGGCACTCACCATCAGTAAGAACAGAATCAAGGGTATTTAGTCCAAAAGGCTGCAGCATGCAGTTGGTGCAGAAAGTTTTCATTGGTTGTGAAACAGCTGTAGTATACAGGACCACAGAAAAGGCCCTAGCCTCATGTCATAGCCTTTCATGCTCTCTCCCCAGGAAGGTTATGAACATGTGAACTTACAAGGAAATTTAATTGCAATGAGATAAAGACTTGTATTCCTACTTCAAAATGCCCTTCAATTACTTTAAACAATCTATTTGTCTGTGCCTGCTTATCTTCTGCTATTTATTCCCAAACATGGAGGTTAGGTAACAGATCGCATTGCCATGTGAAACCAAAAATGCAAATAGTTTGCATTTTTTAACACTTTTGCATGAAAGTTACGCAAAATGAAAGTGTGAATTGTCGTTTATGTTTGTATTGAAGCTAAGTGGGATCCTGCTTTGGGAAAAGCAAAAAATAGTTCCCCTAAAACCTGAAAAATTTACATAAATGTTAATCTAATGTGATCACATAATTAGGAGACATTTTAAACTATTCTGCATAAACACTCTTAGTTTGTATTTGCATCTAGATATAAGGCATGCCTATGCTGGCTCATGAGGTTGCAGCTCAAATATTAACAGAATTTCAGGTACCTACTTTGAGTAAGACAATGACTGCAGTTAAGAAAGCTGTATATGTCTACTAAATAATGAGACAGAAGAACAACTACAGGCAAGAAAAACTCCATAAAATGTCACAATTATCTTAGGAGATAAATGGGACATGTTTAAATTTAACTTCCCAATCTCCCCAATTCTCCAAGCACACGTTTGTGGACTAGGTATGATTTTATTTTTTTTTTAATACTTAAATGTAGCATCTGCTTAATGGTGCTTGTACGCATTCAGAAAATATGCAAATATCGGCTATCATCAAGTTTTTACCTATTCAAAATTAATCCTGTGGAGGATAATCAAACATTAAAAAAAGAAAAAGATAAGATACTTTTATTTTCATCATTAACTAGTCTGTACCACTGTGGACATCTGTATGTGTTCAAAATTCTAACAGATGTGATATTATCTTTGCTGGACGCATATTGAAAGCATGTATTGTCTGCAAGGCACAGTCATTTCTGAATACATGCCAAAAGAACGCTGTCCAAGAAAAACAGCAAGAAAATCCTGGGTTCCTTTTCCTTTAAGGACAAGGAAAACTTTTTTTCTTTTAAACAGACTAGTCATAAGGAAACCAAACAACAACAGAGGAGAATTAGAATTTTATGGCAATTCAGTACAGATAGTGGGATCAACCATGACTGTTGGCAAGTCTTTACTTCAGGGAATTGGACAGTAGCAATCAATGGAAATTCAACCTTCTGTACAGTTATTTGCGGCATCAATACAAACCGATGTGCAAGGCAAGTGTGAGGTAACTGCTCTCATTGCAATGCAGAAATTGTAAAAGCCTTATACACAATTAAAAGATGGGCTTGTTTTGATCTTTTCTGAGAAGCTGAAAAGCACGTTACTTCTTGGTTTACGACTTTGAATAACCTCACCTCCTTAAATGAAAGCAAATGCATATTCTGAAATGACATTCCATTTTCCTTCTTACGGTTACTTGCACCTGGAAAGTCACTATGTATTTAACCTTCCTAATAACACTCCATGTAGGAGTTTATGCCTGACTTAAAAAAAATCTCCTCCTCTACTACCCACACAAAATGAGTTACTGATGATCACTTCAGTCTTTAGATACTGTTTAGAAAAGTAAGGAGAAAAAAGTTTAATAATGGATTAACCTTCACATCTTGTTTGAAGTAGGAGTCCTGTGGAAATGTATAAATGGCAGCTCCTGGCTCTCTCAGATTTACAAAACCTCCCCACATTTCATAGTTTCAAAAATCTCTGTTTATTTGACTAAACTAGTACTCACATTTCTTCCAACAAAGTCCATTTGCTAGCAAGGTAGGGAAATCAAATCAAAGTATAGCTAAATTCCTCAAGTTGCTGTAGTTAAACGGGAATCCTATATATAGGAGAAATAGCATTTCTTTCAGGAATGAGTAAAGAAATATAGTTATTTCAGCCATGGTGTGTAAGCAGGCAGAAACAATTGAAAAGTGCTGGAGCAGTGACTTTTAACTGATCTTGGAAGAAACCTTGCTATCATTCTGAACCAGCAAGTAAAGGTGGCACACTTGGTTCCTCTACTGGCATGTAGCAGGATAAATACTAAAAAGGAGTGATAGCTGTTCTTAACACTAGAAAATTGAATACACATAAGATAAATGGTTGAGTTACAATTGAAACTCAAGAGCTAAATTCTGGCCACACTCCAATTAGTAAAACAGGGAAGTGAGGGGCAAAGATCATGAGAGTCATGTAATATTGGAAAAAAAATAGAGGCTCTTATCTTTAGCAGTTTTACTAGCAAAACAGGAGCTACAATTTATGTAAAGAAACAGAATGGTACCGTTACTTTTAAAACAATACATTTTAAATTATTAAAATGGTGAAAAAAATCCACCCCTTTCTTTTCTCAGCCCTCATAATATCAGTACATACCTGACAGTGACATTATTCCTATTGCTTTAATGGGAAACATCTACTAGACAAAGCATTCTCTTTGTTGAATCAGCAACATGCAATTTAGAAACAGCACAAACCAGATGGGACAGCTGTATGGTACAGCCAATGACTGAAGTAAATAAGAGTTTTGACAAAAGCAAACACTTTGGTTAGGCAACAGATAAATGGAAAATATCACAGGAAGTAAGAATAAATATTTATGTAATTTAAATCATTTAGCTAGTGAGACAGAAATGAGATCTAGAAAATGGTTGCTAAAACACCCAACAAAACACCCTGAAGAAAAGACTGGGAGAAAATGCTATTTGGATAGAGATTAGGGAATAATCCCTGATATTGCAATAGTAGTTATGGCTTCTATATATGTACTAAAGGGAGATTACAAGAACTGATAGTAAAGTCTCTAGCTAATTTCATTGGTGTAAAATAGTTGAGAGTAGAAGCAGACCGTCCACACAATACTCTGGAACAGTTTATCTTTTCTAATGGAGGTGTACAATGTCAGGATGACCTATTGATTGTTTGTTACAGGTTGTTGAGGGTAAGTAAGGGCTCCACTTTGATGTTTAAATATTACCTAGTGGAAGTTCTAGAAATCTGTATCAAGCAGTGCAATCAGTTTGCTAAATGCTATGGAGAACGAAGGGCTTATCTGACAGTCTTAACGGTTGCCTTGCAGTCAGAGAAAATGGGTTGGAGTATATACAAGCATAAGTAGGAAAGAAAATCTAGCTTGACTGATTTTTCAGTAGATGTTCACAAACTGCGAAGCCAAGCCCTGAAAGCCACAGTCTGTAATAACACTCGGCTAAGAACTGCATCAGTAAAGAATGAGTATGTCTGGGAAATTTGTTCGAGTAGGGTTGAACTGGTGAAAATAGCACTTCTAAAGAGATTCATAGCAAAATTTGACCACTTCACAAAGCAATTGCTTTGTGCAGACACAGAAACAGACAAAACAAAGCAGGTATCTTAGAAGTACCTTAAATACTGTATAGCTATCAAGTCCCATATGGATTAGGAAATATGACAGTGTTATGTGAAATTAATAAGTGATTTGAGATTAAAAAAAGTATTCAGGTATGCAGACCTTCAGTTCCTTTTTCCCCATTTAGACAGATGGACATTTTCCAATACAAAATAAAGCTGTATTAGTTAATGATCCATGGCTAGATTTGGGAACAGAAACAGAAAGGTTGATGATAAAGGTTTCATCAAGTGCTTGGATACTTGGGCAAGAGTCTCAGTGATTCTGTGGCCTAGCAGTTAAAGCGGTATGTCCTCTTGATTGAGCAGAAGACTTCAGTGTGGTAAACCACAATTTAAATGGATGAGAGCTTTAAATCTGCTTTTATATCAGGCTGATATGTTCTTCCTCAAGAGTTCTAGAATATTACTATTTTAACAGAGCCTTTGCTTTAATCAGGTCTTCTCAATACCACTCATTCACCATAATTTCTCCAGCTTCTCTGATTGCTAACATGGAATCCAGCATGGTGTTCCCACTGCTGCAAGGTACATGGAAACCTGGCAAGGTCCTTTTCTGTGTTACCCTCCTGTGAAAGTCTGGTTTTGAAGACAAAGCTATCAGCAATGTTATTTTATCCCTGACTATATCAAGATGCAAATTAAGGGCATGTGCAGGGGAGGAAGCTGCATTATAAATAAGAACATGGATTTTTACTGTTCACTGTTCAGCTGTCTTTGTCTCCTCAAAAAAATTACCTCCCTCCCCTAAATGTTCATCATAATAGCTAACAAATGGAGACTAAATTGCTTTTCAGCTTTAATAATGAATCCACAAGTGGAGGAAATAGCTCTTGTCTGCAATTTCTGATATTTTTTTTTAGTTGCAAAAATTGCATCACATAATTAATTTCTGCAAATATCCTCACGAAGTAACTGCATCAAAATCCTTGACAACTTAAAACTGCTACATTTGTGTTACTGCAAAGCATCCTGCTGCCTGATGGCTTTTGGTCGAAACCTAGTACAGACATAACTCAATTACATGAGTTTTTAATAAAAATTGAATTATTTTATTCATAACATTGGTGTTCTATGTGTTTATTAAATTGTCCTGCTTTTCTCTGTCTTAATTAAATGGAAGTCAAACTGTTAAAAGAATCATTTGAGGATATTAGGCTGAAATCTCTGTTGATATAATTTGGCAAAGTACCAGGTTTGGTCCAGTAGCAGCCGAAATTTAACAATCATGCCTTATTGTCAAGGCAACTTACAGCAGTTGAGCATAAACTTGAGCAGCTAATCATCAGACTGAAGAACCCAAGTGTCTCTGGTCTGCTCCTTTGTTTATTTGCTTGGGGGTTTTTAAATTCTGCTTAGTTTATTTCTGAAAAACAAGGGTTGCTGTAGAAGAAATTCTACAAAAAGGCATATATAGACAATTTATTGTGGGAAAAAATATCTGTAGAATGAAGACTGGAGCTCTAGAAAATAAAACATCATCCACAAATAAAAGTGTTGGCTTCTTCCCACCAATATCGATGTGGCTTTTGAACTGACTGATGGATGCTGTCACATGTCAAAGATGATGGTGGTGTTCGTGCGTTTAATAAGAGCACATTATTTTACTCATGGGCACTGTGGGTACCTCACTGGAAACTATATATTCCTGCAGGTTTAGATCACTTTAGGCTGCTATTCCAGGCTAGAGAACTCTCCCTGGAAATTTTTTACTAGCCAGGGGAATTTATGAAAGCTCATAATGTGCAAGCAATAGCTCTAGCTTCTGATAAAATTCTTTCCCTCTCCCCTGATATATAACACCTGCTTCATTTTAAGCATCTAAAAGCAAGACACCACTTTTTAGACTTAATATTCTGCCACTGCTACTTTTGAATGTGAAATGGTCACTCTCAAACACAGGAGCACAGAGGGAGGTGCTGCCTTCTGTAGAAGCAACCAAATGCTGCATGAGCTCTTTCAAACTTTGTGTGGGCCGGGCTAACTGAACAGTTTTTGGTGCTGGTGAGTCAGGGCTCCTGACTATCAGCCCCTGACTGCTGAGGAACCATGGTCCTACTCAAGCCCAAGGTAACATTTTCTTCCCATGCAGGGCTAAGTACACAATCTGAAGATTTCCAAAGAAAACTTCCAAATTCTGGACTCTACTTATGTTGAGTGGAGCTAAGCACCACCAAAAAGCAGATGAGTGGAAACATTCTGTAATGTTGCTAGGGCTTCTGTGCTTTGGGAATCTCTGATAAAAGAAACAAGATAATAATAAATCTCAGACTAAACAGACATTTTCAACAAATGTATGCAATAATATCTAGTTTAGATCCAAGTGAGGCTTTTATGTTAGAAAGCTCTTGAAAAAATTCAAATGTTGCTTGCTAAGTTTTAAACCAAACAAAACATTTAAAAAGCAAACTGGATTCATCATTTTTCTAAGCTATATCTAAGGCAATTTTCTATGCTTTTTGTTATGTGATTGTCCTATTGCACACAATGTGAAACTGGGGACTAACCCTTTAAAGCAAAGAACTGAGAAAGGCATCTAATGGTTCCTGTTATGCACAGCCCTCCGATAATTGGCAGAATAAACTGACTTTTCAGCACAAGGCACATACTCCCTAGTTGGAGTTGAACACAAAAGTCCTCAGTACAAGCTGAAAAAGGAAATAAGTAAAAATACACTGTGAGAAGAAACTGGAAAGTTTTAGGTCTCAACACTGAAATGTTGGAAATGCACAAGAAGCAGGAGAAATTGAAGGTCTTTCTGTTAGAGTGGGTCTCTATACCAAAAGGAAAGGAAAAAGGTAGTGCAGTTCCTAAGACTGGATAGTTCTACATTTATGTGGTTACTTTCCATGGTTCATTAGCTTCAGGGATGACAACAGACATCTTCTTCTGCCTTTCATACAGAAATGAATTATGTGGACAGCATGTTTTGATGTAGGGAAGGCAAAGGAAGGTGAGTCCACAGAGGAATTTGACTTACCTAACATCAAAGAACCAACCTGACAGTTTTGTAGCTTTCTTGATGGGTAGTTGAATCACAGCACAACATGCTCCAAAACAAGGCTAGTAGGTAGGAGATTAATCAATGGGTTAGACTGAGGACATCAGCACTGTGATGAGTTCCAAAGGCCTTTACCATTATTTACCTGCACAGGCAGCAGGCTGACATGGACTGTCGCATCCTTCCAGTCCACACACTTCTTTCTGGCAAAAAGCAGAGCATACAGAATGGGGAAGGAAAGGATGGCTTCCCCATGCCAGGATGTTACTTTTGATAGTCTTGAAACACATATGAAGCGTACACCAGGAAAAAAGCAGTCCTCCTGGGTCTTATAATTTTGGTATAACTATAGAAGACTTCCAATTCCTCTCATAAACAGTCAGATTTAATAAAACAAAGTAAATGTCTCTGACCAGACCGAAGATCATGGGTGGCCTCCAAGGAGAAAAGAAGGATCAGAACATGCAAGAACAGAGAAGCAAAGAAGAAAGTTATGTGGGGTCTGAATTAGTATCCCACGCAGAATATTTTAAGTATCTATATGCCAAGATAACAAAGACCAAGAAAATGACACTTTCTTAGTACTTCTGTTGGGAGATATTAGAGATTTTGTCAAAAGCTGCAAAAGCTGTTTTAATTGAAATTGACGGGCAGTAGCTGAACAGAGTACTACTTAGAATATTACTGAGTATTCAAGGGATATGATATGAGAAAAAAGCAATCGATGAGTAATAGCTGGTAAGTGCAGAAATTACAAAATAAGAATAAGATTTCGATTAAGCTGCTGATTTTTAATTGCTCATAGTAGCCAAAACTTGTTTAGATTGGTCCTTGTGAAGAAACATTTCTATCCTGGGCAGGAAGACACAAGAGAGTTAAGACATTTTATTATTTTTCTTTAAAGGAAGGCAAGATTAAGCTTAGCTTGTATAATAGATAAAAGAGCCAAAGCAAGCTAGGTGAGTAAGGGATTTGCAGCTGGGCATAGAACAGATAAAGCACACACATCTGTAGCAGAGAAATAAGAAAGAACAGAAGGCTAACCAAAGTGGGGAGGAAAGTCACATACTGTTACACCCACTGTCTTTTGATGAATAATAAAAATCCCTTTCAGTGAGGAGGGCAAGGTCTGAGAGAGTGGTAGGGACATGGAAAGCAATGAGTCAAATAATGTCACAGGTACCTATTAACATTGAAACCTAAGGCTGCATTGCACAAATAATAGACATGAAAATAATCATCAAGTAAAAAAGTCTATCTGTTTATGAGTTTCCAAAATTCTCTGAATTATGAAAGCACAGTACTAAGTACTAAGGCATCACTTAACTTGTTCATGAGCTGATATATATTTAGTTGCATTTGAATTTGCTCTTATTTTGATCCACTGTGAACATCAACATGATTTTAAGGTTCTTTCAAAGATGAATCTACTGACAATACAAAATGGAATTGGCTTGGATTGGTAAAGAAGGAGAACTGTCTTTTAACTGCCTTTGTACAGTCAGCCTGCAATGTAATTTTCAGCATTGACTCCTCAACCTTCTAGGCACATTACTGTAAAAGATCAAACTAATGGATGTGCTGGCTCTAATTTTTGTTTGCTGTTGATTCATATTTTTGTTGTACTGTCGTACACAGTAGATTGTACCCTAATTTTTAAATGTTTTTCTCATTCAAAGCTAAAGCTAATATGCTTAAAAAATCTTGCCAGAAAAATGGCATACTGTTATAGTGATTAAAACTCTATTGGTAGCCTATTTTCAGTTGTTACTACAAGGAATGTTAAAGTTCTTACAGGGAAAATTGTTAACAATTCTAATAATTAGACATACAAATTGCCTGGACATCACTGGAAACAGGATATGGAACTATGGTGAAGCAGCAGTAATCCTGCCTTCATAGTCCAAGTGGACACAAAATTATTCTGCGGATGAATGTTTGAAATAAAATAACTATAATTTACTTGTAACAAACATCATTAGCTTAGGTGTCATAACTCTCTTCACCTCAGTCTTCACATAAATCAGATCTACCCTGCCCTCAGGGATTTTTAGGGACTTTGAACAATGAGTAATATTGACATATTCCTAAATATTTCTCTCAGATACTTGCTAAATTATTGATGCCTGTGAACTCACCGATTATTTGAAAGAAGGATATCAACATAACAGAATTAAAATCAGATTAGGTTTGACATCCATGTCAATAAAACACAAGTAATAAAAAATGAAGTGAAAAATAACAGGCTTTTAAGGGTGGTCTGGAACACAGCTTGAACAAGGGTTTGAAGTTTTAAAGGAAATGAATATTTGCTGAATGGTTCACACTGCTCTGAAGGTAGTTGATTGTCATCAACTTCTCTAACAATTAAGTTCTTTTGAGACAATTTTAGAATATGTTTACAGGGATAATAATGGAATACCCTCTTAATTTTCCCTTTGATGAAATAGTGCCTGACTCACAGGGTAATTTGACCACGATAATGGTTTCTTCTTATTTCTCAATTACATGTTTATGTGGAGATGTGAAGAGAATTAATTTTATAGTGAATCTTCAGTTTCCTACAAATACCTGACTGGGAACTTGTATACAGAGGAGCTGCAGCGATCTAATGAAAGATGCAGTGGTGAGGCAGTTTATTTTAACTGGTGAAAATTTGTCTGTAAACATTTATTAGTTTTGTTGCATCTCTCTTTACAAAAATGATAGCAAACTTCTCTTGCATCCCAGAAAGAAATAACATCACACCAAGTACTTACCAGCTGTGTACAAACAGAAAAGATTCAATTGCAAACAGTCTTGTCTCTGACTGGTTTCTGGCAGCTCACAAAACACAGAACATACTGTGATCCACCACCAGTCTCACAAACCATTTACAAGTTGAACAATTAACTCTGATATTTAAATACCCTAGTTTATTTTAACATTATCTTGCAGTTTTCTGAGGGACCTAGCCTTTCTCCTGAAGCCTGGAGCTAAGTAGGGCTCGGATGCCCCCCCGTACAGCATATGGGGCACAGGGTATCCCAGAAAAATGGTTTTATTTATGGTCAACTTCAGCACTTCATGCTGGCTGGCTGGATAGTCATCCCACCGTATCCCAAGGGCTGGGTGAACACAGCTCACTTGGAGATGGTACCGCAGAGCTCTCTTCTAGATATTGCCCCTGGGAAGGTAGTGTTAAAAGTCTCTACAGACTCTCCTATACCTCAGAAATAAGAGGACCTTCTTGTAATGTGCCGGAAGAATTCTTTAGTCAATGTTGTAGATTTTTTACAGATGAAAGTTGACTTCCCTTTCTAAAGACACAGCCTGTTATCATTAGGTATGTTGTTTATAAGGTTATGAATTTTAGGAAGAGATAACTGGTAGGAAAGATAACACCCTTTTCCAACTTCAAGCATCTAGTGGGCAGGAAGTGCCAAAAAATACTGAGTGTAGCAGAACGGAGGCTTGCCCACCCTCTTTTTCACAGCCCTTCAAAATTAATTTTAAAAAGTCAAGATCTACAGGTCAATCAAATGTTCTTTGACAAGCACTTTGTTGCAGATTTTAAAAAGTATTTGGCTCCTACATATGTAAAGAGATGCTTTGCACTTTCATTAGCATCACAGAAGTTATGGTTAAACCTCAGTGCTCTACCAAGCACCAGATGCAGAGTTCACATGCATGCTATAAGGTGTACAGTGTGTTGGTGAAGTGCGATGGATTTATGCTAGTAGTGCCTTCCTTTATTGTCCCTCCTTCATGACTGTTTCCACATGAAAAGGACAGCAAGCCATAATATGCGCACAAGGCTCGATCTACAAATAAAGTCACTGAAGTGTGGAAAAATCTGACATTACAATATTTTTGAGAACCTCTGTTGTCTGCTTCTGAAGATGTAAAATGCTTGGAGACAGGGTTTTCCAATCCCAATCATGTAAGATTATCTAGAAAAGAAGTTTAATGTTGCACAGAAAACGAAAAAATCTCCCATTTCTCCATTTACAAACATCTGCTCCATATATTTGCCATTTTGCTGCTTACTGCTTAAGAAAGTACCTATTGATGCATCACTTGTAATATTTTAAATATGTTAATATATGTTAATACTGCATTGTTAGGACAAGCTTACCTAAAAATTTTATTCCTTTCTTCTCCCTGAATGTTTGAATTTGTTCCTCATTTAGGTGGAAAGCTTGGAGACAGGAATATGTATGTCCTAGCAACTATGATATCAATACATACTGGATGCTATATAATACAAGTAAACCAAGAAATGGTCTCTCTTCCTATTATTTTGTTCTAATGTACACTGGTTCCATTTTATTGCATTTGTGTACAAATAGATACTCTGTTATATAGGGTATCAGTCTATCACACATGAAGTATATAGCTTTCCAGAATACTCAAGTATTCCTTTGAGAGTAAATCCAAATTGATCTAAACCCAATATACAATCTGCTAGTCACTCAAGCTATTTGGCTTGTTATATGAGCAATGCTCCTTTTTCCACTTTAACCTGTGGAAAAAGTCTGTCAAATTAAAACTTGCAAGCAGTTTCTATGATTAACACTTATGCACAAGTACACTCTCAATAGTGATTAACGGAAACTGTTGCAGTAATTTTATCATGTTTGAGAATGTTTACTGGCTAAGAGACATTAGGACATATCAAGTTTTTGAATATAGTCATATGATCCCTGAAACAGATTATTTTTCCACACCGCAGAATCAACAGTAATAGTATACAATACAATACAATACAGCTTCACAAGTGGTAATTTTCCTACATGTTTCCTTAGTTTTATTCTGAACTATGCCAGAATACCTTTGAAAATTAAAGTCAGTAACTAACCTAAGGTGCCAATTTGGGAATTTCTGTGGATGATAGCAGGACGAGCAATGCTGAAATGGCAGAATGGAGAATGCATCATTATGGAGGAGCATTACTGATACCTCTAAAAGGAAAACAGAGAAAATCTAGTAGCACCTAATATACTCAATGAAGATGAGTTGCAGTACATTCTCATCAGAAAAAATAAAATCAAATGCCCCGTGCAATGAATCATGTTTATTTACAGTGTCAATTTGAGAAGAATGTAACAATAGCACTAATAAACAGCATTGATCTAAAGCCTATTGCACAAAGTTAAAGAACTGCCTGTGGCTTGTGTGCCAGGCTTAACTGAAAGTAGTTCTAAAAACAGTACTTTTTTTCTGTATCCTTGTCTGCACTGCTTTCCAAGTGTGAGATTGTATGGACGTGCTTTTTTGTTTTCCTTAAAAAGTTCCTATTGCTTATATATCAGGTTGCTAGCATTTGTGAAGGGGTTTAAACTATGAAAAACACTATGTCGTCGGCAGGACAAAGCATTCTGGCTGTTCGTAGTAAGCTACAGGAAAGATAGCAATGGTACAAGTTTTCAGTTTTACAGAGCAGCTAGTGGTATTTTACTGCATAGAATCGAAGATACTCAGATCTAGGCTAGCAAAATTACTATATGCTCCTAATAATATTTTTATAAATGCATATATTGTTTTTATAAATATTTTATAAATGCATACAGTCTGCTTATTAACACTGTACAAGCTGTTCTACTACATTGTTTAACCTCTGTACAAACTGACTACTTTCATCCGATTACATAAGTTATGCTATAGTTGAGCTATTACTAATTGAATATAGCGACTTTGGTCCAGAAAACTAACTGTAAGTAGGAAAAAGATTGCATCTATCTTTACCATAATGTCCTAAACACAACCCTCACTGCCACGGGAATAGATGTTAATCATGTATTTGTCTTATTCATGTTGAATTACGCAATTCAGGCTCATCTCAAGCAAAAGAGAAACACATGACCACATCCAATATTAGCCTTAATATATATTGCAGACCTTTCCCTTTCTTTTCTGTCTGCGCTTCCTCCAATGACTCAGTTTCTGCAGAATCTTCGTTTTACTTATGCTGCTAGATATAATAAAATTCTTTAAAAATCAGTACTGATATAACATTGTCTCCATTCACCTTGACATTTTGCTCTCTTCCTGAATATTAGTTTCTAGCTAGTACTGATGATAAAGCACTGGTATTTTCTATAACTTTCAAGCTCCATATTTTGAGGCAGAACTTTGCAACTCCTCAGTAAGAAATGAGAAACTGAAAAGTTGGTGCTTTAGCCAGATAAGATTCAGCCATTTCACCAGTCACACTAGCAAGCATTTCCTCTGCCAGCCTGTACTTAACAGCTTTGCTTTGGATTTCTGAGCTGTAACAAAAATATGTGTGAAACATGGGATTATAGTCCATAAGCATTTATGCGCTCAACTCACTACAAAATAGTCAGGCAAAATCTCCTTTTCACATTGCTTTGCCCAAATTTCCAAGTTAGCTGCATTATCAAGAATCAAGGCTTTCACATTAACTTCTTTTCATAGGCTTTGAATCTCATCCATCCTGTCAAAGACAGCAACTTGCATTTTTCACTGAATTTCATTATGCTGAATATGTAACTTGATAAAATGCCAATATTCAGCTCAAGTGTGGCTGCAGTACAATGCAATTACTTTTGTAGAGGAGGTACAGACTGAACTCCATTTTAGTACAAAGATGTGCAAAGATGTGCACATGAGATGACAGTCTACTGGACTCAGGGGATGTTGGAGCAAATCTGAAAAGACTCATTCAACATGAAGATAAGTACTAACTATCCTTTCCCAGATCCCTTAAGATTTTTCCATGAGGTGGATCATCCGTTGGTTATGAGAGTACCTGGTAAGAAGATGTGCTCTCATGATGGTCACGCACTTACTTTTTTCTATCGACATATACAGTAAATATCTATTTTTACTTGTGTGTAAGGATAAAAAGATACTTTATTGCCTTCTTTTAATTTTAAATCTCACACACAGTGCAGCTGGAAAGTGCAAGTTTTCTACTGATGATCATTTTAGAGCATGTATCCCCCAAGGAGTGCAAAACAATGTCATTTTTTGAAATGCATTTTCAGCAACATTCTCCAATATTGATACTTTTTTTTCTTTTTCATTCAACTTAAAGGAAATTAAGCACTGAATCTGAATGGTAAGATGATAAGTAACAAAAGAAAGAGATTAATCGAGTGAGACAATATCTGAAGACTTTCTTAAAGCAGCAGGGGTACCAAACTATCATCCAGGCAGCCTGGAGGTAAATTAATAGATTCAGAGTGAAATTCAGCAACATAGGTCCCAAACACAAAGCTTTTCATCCTAACAAACATTTCTTCTGCAAAGCTAAAATGCTTCTTTCATGGAATGAAAAAATCCTGGATGTATTATATTGAAGTGGATATGAAAGATCATTGTGCATACACTAGAGCTTGAAATAACATTCCATATGTGCCTCAGTTTCCCTCTGAGTGTGAGCACAACGGTTTCCAAATGGCTGCATAATCAGTGAGTTTGGCATATGATGTGTGTGAGAGCAAGCTTGAGAAACAACAGAGATACGTATGGACAACTGTCCACCACTGGGACCCAACTCGTCCAGGTACCAAGATAAAAAACAATTTTTGAGACTCATTGAGTTTTAATTAGAATATGCATGCAGAATTGGTGCTAGAGTTAGTGAAGGGGTGGGGGAAAATGTCTAGAGAAGCATAGACTGGATTGGTTCACTTGACTGCAAGACAAAAGCCAAGTGCTCTTTATAGACGTACTGCCTGATGTGTTTTATGTGATACCAGGAAAGAAAAGAACTACTGAAGCTGTATGAGGATTATGTTAACAGCAAAGGAAAATCAAAAAAGCCAAAACTTGCTCTGCGTAACTTCAGGCTGGCAATCAGAAGGAAGTTTCCTACCATTAGAGCATCAAGGGTAAGGAACAGTCCTCAGAGTTGTGCCAGGCAAAAAAATAAACCCTTAATTGGTTTCAAGACTCATAAAACAAATCAAGTTAAGACAAATTATAAAAGCATGCTGCTTACAATAGCCTGGTTCCAGATCCCTGCTCCTCTTACAGCTCTGGGCTCCTTTGGGAGTGTGTTAGCGAGGATCAGAAGCATTAGAAGTGCCATTGTGGCATCTGTAGCCAAACCTCCCCCAGGAGAATCAGAGCTAGTATCAAAACTACCCGGACTGGTATATATCTCCTCGTATCTGATTGCCTGTCTCAGAAACCACAGAATGAAAGAAATGTGGAAGCCTTGATCCTAGTTTTGTTTGTTTTCAGAGTAATTATCACTGTTGGCAACTCTGACAGAGAAGGAATGACTCAGAGTGAATCAATATGTCCACAAGCAAAAGCAGACTTTTTATAGCTAAACCAGGACACAACTACAGTTGCATAAGCATATCTATACTATAGTTGTAATTGATAGGCCTATCATACATAATAGAAACCAAACTGCTTCTTTATCCCTCACTTCCATATCCTCTATCAGTACTTGAACATGAGGAATCACATCTGGATTGTCGCTAATGATGGATTTTTTCAGGAAATGGCATTCTTGTGGTCTTTCAAATGTTGCAACCTCACTTAAGCCAAAATTTTTGGTTTCAAAGATGCTTTTACATAAAGTTTGAAATCTGGGACTGCCAAAGGCATCCTAACTAGAACAGGAAATCTCTTGTTTTCTGTAGGGAAATAGCAATTTATAAAACCCTTTTGTGTTGTGTAAAAACTTGCAATCATCTCCATTACAGTGTGATGAAAAAATCATTTTTGAAATCTCTGCAGTAAATTTCAAATCAAATTCTCCTCTGGTCAGCTATGTGACAAGATCAAATCTGCCTGCCATTAAAGTTCACAATGCACATCAAATATGAAATGCTGTTATACTAGAAACTTGCACGAATAACTACCTGTTATTCTAGCGGAAGTAGGCTGCAAGTGATGTTAACACCAGTTTTGTACTGAGACGAATCGGGATCTAAAAATGTTAAGAGCTAAATACATACCCTAGGTCCAGAAAAAAAAAGTTCACATAACTGTAGCCATGACTTGCGACTAAAATACAGTCCAGTCTAAGTTATTGGCCCCTGCTCTGAGGGCAGTCCACATTAATGAACTGCTTAATGTAAAACAGCCATCATCTCAGGACTCTCTGATCCAGTGGAGTTTCCTGCACTGTGGCACAGTTCAACCAGGGGGATAAAGCATCTGCCTCAGAATAACATAGCATAAAGCTTGTGGGAACAGCACTTTTATGCAAAGTGGAACATTTTAGTTGGAACTCCTCCAGGCTCAGGAAGATCTGACACTAGATTGACTTCCTGGTCTAGCCCCTTGGCTAAGAAAAAGAGGGTTATCATCAGTTACATGATACATGAGAACAATGGCTGGAGAAAAGGCTAAAAATCAAGATAGATCTGCACTATTGGAGCATTGCTTTGACTGCAAGGATCTTAAGGTCAAATGTAATGTGCAATGGATTTGAGGGACTGACCAACTTGCCTTAAAATAACAGTTAAGGATTTAAATTGAATTTATATTCCTAGTTCCACTTCAGATCAACTCCCCTATCCCTGGGTTTTATTATCTAACTCTTATGTGCCCTGTGGTACTCACTAAAAACATACAATGCCTGGTCTGCCCTGGATTTGCTTCAGATCTTTGTTAGCTGCTACATTCCACCATGCTCTTTTCCATCCTTGGCAAGCTGAATCTTAAGCAAGGCTGAGGTAACAGAGCTATGTTTAAAATAACTGTTAAGGCTATTTAGCCTCATAGCCCACAGGAAACAAAGGAAATTTACAGTGAGCTACTCCCTTTATGATGGCACACAGCAAGTATTTACCAAGTAAAACACAACCTTAATGAAAGGCCATTTTCAGAGCTGCTGCTTAACATTTAACATGAAGTGGTGGGAGCATAATTTGTCAAGTTAAAGCCTTAAATATCTTTATCTCCTCTAGCTCCCCACACCATTATTGAGGGTTAAAATGGGGTAATCCTTCCTTTTGTTTGTTGGTTTTGGCAAACAGATTCTAAGACACTAATTGCTTGCAAACAAGGACAAAGTCACACCCAAATTAAATGTTGGATTCTCTAAACCTCCTCTGCCAATAGGAAAAGCTCACACTGCATTACCAAATGGTGGGTTTTTTCCAAACTGCATATATTTTCAGTGATCCAATAATAAAAGTCCCTTTCTATAGGGCTAATACCTGCCTGAAAGCTTGTGGAGCCGCTATTCACATAGATTCATTTTCTGAAGATGATGTGGAAGACTGGAGAATAGCTCTGCCACCAAATCAATCCAAACAATCTATAGCAAGTTCCTCACATAATTTGAAGAATCCTTCATAATAAAAGGCAGCATAGGGTACTAGCTGCAGAGTTCATGACTACCACAAACTCTCTCCTGATCCTTTTTAGTGAAGTTTGAGTTTACTTAAAGCCTTGCTGGAACACAGCAGAATTGTTTTTAATAAGTGCCTGAGGCTTTAAGTATTAAGATTTTGGACTTAAACTGACAGCTGTGTGTGAATCTTTTCTTCATTTTGGTCTTTGCATGGGAGACCAGGTGCACTGCCAGAAGGCTGTTTTGTTCAAATGATTTGCAAAATACTTGGCTATACACCAGACAAGTATCTGTAGAACATAAGGAAACTGGAATTTATATATTATAATTGAGGTAAACTCAAATCTTCATCTGCTGGGCAAAGAAACTGTATTTAATTAATCTCTGGAAATGCTCTTTACATGAAGAAACGATACTTTGTGCCTTCTGCACCTTTGTTCTATGCCTTCATTGCTGTTATCACACAAAACATCTGAATATTTCCACTATAGATTAAAACAAATGAGTTCTGAATTTGAGAAGCCCTACAAGTCCAGTTTCACTATTCTCTGACAGGAGATTTTTCTCCAAGGCGTATTACACAGGACACTCACCATCTCTTCATCCGTGCAGTAAGGAGATGGCTTCACCAGTGTTCCCTTCATTTTGATTTATAGCTGAACTCTTCCTTACAAGAAAAGAATAGTCATTCCTGTCCAGGTTAATGGACAGAAACCTCTATTAATAAATTAAAGAATATTTTGGTAGTATTTAAATAAGTTTATTAGTTGAATTTTTACTTGGAAAAAAGGTTGCAGAACTAGAAAATGGAAGACTCATTTAATATATTTGTATTTTTCCACAGAACAATTTTATTTCCTATAACAGCAGGAAGAGATTTCAGCAGATCATTGAGTATATTTCTTGCTGTCCAGAAAAGTCAAACAACTTTTCCAAAACAAAAAAAATTCCCAACAATATAAAGCATGCTTTATTTTATTAGTTTGAAAAAATCTTCATGATACAAAAGCCCTGTCTTCTATCCAACTCTCCATCATCTTGCAGCAACTTGTATGCATTTTGTGGGTTAATTCATCCACTTTTGGATATGGACACTTTTTGTTACTCAAAGGTGTATCCACATATTTAGTTCAAACCAGAAGTGCACTTCTAAAGTAAATCTCCTAGTTACTCCCACTTACTGCTTATATATCACAACATAGTCTTGGAGTACATGAATGGATTCCTTCTGGATGAAATGAAAGCTGAAGATGGACTCTACAAACCCACTTAGTGGGCTTTGACCACAATTGACCATTCAATCCACGGGATCTTGTCTGAAGCAAAACCCCTTGAGAATTGTGTAATACAGACATTAAGGGCTCGATGCCAACCAGCCCTATTAACCCACAAATTAGTCAATACAAGTGCAGTCTAAGTGCATTACTCTAATGTTTTGTGAATCGAGAGGTTAAGCAGCACCCGCAGATACACTAAGATGCTTCTGGCATATCCAGAAACACTACTGCAGGTGCAACAAGAAATGTAGTACCAAAGCATCCAGGTCTCAGAATGCACAGATTTCTCACAGGCTTGGCAGCAGCTGAGGGCTGAACAACAAACAGGAAAAATGTTTTAGGTACTTCAGCTACAATCCAGCCACCAATGTTCCCACCTGGGCAGGTTAAGGCACTTCCAGGTTTTGGGGTGGTTTTTTTGTTTTTGTTTGAAGAGCCCACAGCAATTTCTGTGCATTATAAAAGAAGTCTCATAACTTAAATAAGAATGGTTTTCCTCCTGCAAGCACCAAAGAGAATTACAGAACTCCATGCTTTGACTCTAAATATTCCTCAATGCGTACATATATGATCATGCATCGCCGCAAGGAGCTGTTATCTCAGATACTACAGGCCTGCATTAGCACACCACTGTACCCAGACCAAGTATTCCCACTTCTCAGAGGATTGCCCAGCTGAAGTGGCACACTGTACTGACACCACTCCTTTCCTTCCAGGACCACAAGCTCAGCATCACATTCAACAGCACAAAAGCAGCTTTCATACAACAGGGCTTTGGCGTTATGTGACTGAATGTGATAATAAAGACTCACTGAAAGGGGGAAAAATAAAACACCTGGCAACAGTGGAGGTGGTCACATCACTTTGTAAAACATAATTGCAGGCTGCTCCACAGACAACCTCTTCCAAGTCTATTATTTACATCTACTTTTTTCAGTTCTTTGAAATGGACCTGCATAATTGCATCACCACAACTCGGATGTGTCAGAAAGACCAGTCCCACGCAGGGACAGAAACACTATATACCTATGCAACCATAACTGGTTTTGGTTGTAGGCAGTACAACCTGGCAGTAGGTGGCTGATAAGAAGACTGAGCTATGCCCACCACACCCCAGACTTCCACAAAAGCATCAGATAAGGAGAACCAGACCTCCTTCCAGCCTCTATGAGATGAACTGACACTTCTCCTCTGCAATAACTTTCACATGTAAATTAGGACAGGGCTAATTTAATCTAGAGCAGCCTGTTAACACTTCCTTGGCCAGTGTGGAGTTTGTATTCCTCATCAGAGAATGTTTTCCACTTGAGTTTCATGCCTTTATAATAATGTGACTGTACTTCACTGCACGGTGAGCACTCTACTCTGTAACTACATTGTCAGTCGCTTTTACGTTTGGAGGCCTCTCTGTACACCTTCATTGAATCAATACCTAGTAAATTCAGAATGAAAGAAAACACTTCTATTTTTGAGTCTGCTTCCTAGATCAGACGACCACTTCCCATCAAAAGCAATGAGTACTTTCTGTTGTCTTCAACGGACTTTTACCAGGATCTGTGAACTGCAACCTTCTTCCTGTAAAATCTGTTTCTTCCACGTAGAATATTACATATTTGAAACTTTGAATTATGTTAATGACTTCAGCCCCCCCAAAAAGAGGAAAAAGCATCACAGATATTTCTTGCACCTTGTTTTCACTTGTATCTCTTGACAATCTGACATCAAAGTAATAATAGCTACATTGAAAAAATACTATGGTTTATCTTCATTACAAAAGTACAAGTATGAACCTCTTTTTCGGCAATGCAGTTTCCACAGTGACCGTGCAATATCATCTGTTGCTTATCATATGGTGGTGCAAGACACCCACTTTTTCTTGCTGATGTCAAAACAAGAAACGAAAACAGAAATCCTGGTGTGCATTGGTACATGTTCTTCAATATAGATATGAAAATAGGTATCTCACAGTTTTGTGGAGTATAATCCTTTGACCCTCTAACAGAGAAATGTCGCAGATAGATAGGTGCATGGCCTGATCATCAAAGTTACTGTATGCGTCTTCTGCTATGAGCTTCAATAAGGGTGTTTGCACAGGCAACAGAAACAGTACTAGGTATATTCCCATTGCCCCATTTCCAAGACTTGTCTTCTGGAATATTATTACTGTAATTCCAGCACTGCTCAACAACCCCAGGGAGAAGGAAGGAGAAAGTGTTCCACCCTGTATGACATAGTAACTGATGAGCCCCATCTCCCCAAATCTACCAAATGTATTTCACTAAATTTCTTTGTAGATCTAACCTCAACTTCATTTTCTATAAATAAAAATCATATATCTTGCCTGAACGAAAGGAAAACAAATGGTTATATAGGTTAAGTCGAGTCTGCTTAATTCGTTTCCACACAGGATGGTAATATTTTCAATTCTTAGGCTTTCCAACTTGTCATATGTATCTTCCCTTTCTCACTGGTAGCTGTTGCTTACTTATTGCTTGTATGCTTATGTATGTACATGCAACCTTTGCTGTCTGGTAGGGTCATCCCAGATCTGTGTTTTTTGAATGGAGTTCCAGCCAATACCATTAATCTATACATTAAAAGTGGATTTGCTGTCTCTGACTAACAGTTTTGCTAGACTGAAAACATTACATTTTAACTACAGATGCTCATGGGATTCATATTTCCAGCTATATTTAATTAATAACTGGAAGCATAAAGTCTCACATTTGATCCTTGCTCACAAGAAGCTTATTCACATAGGAACAGGCAATGTCAGTTTTACATGAAACAGTTCACAGCCATTGCTAGGAGGCTGGATTTGGTCTCAACTCTCTTTGACCGAGTGCCTTGCACTGTACTTTAAACAATGCTGCAGGAATGGGGCAGTATCATGAACTGTGGATTTAAACCAGCCAATTTTATATCTTTGCCTCTGAAGGGGCACACTGTTTGCTTTTGCATGTGACTATTATCAGCTGGGTGGGGGGAGTTAAGTCCAAAAATAACTAGCTAAATTAAAACGCTATGTTGCTCTGCCAGCTACTTCTATTATTACATCTAATTATCGTGAGAACCTTTCCTCAGTCCTCACCACTAATTTTTTCACTTAAATAACTTGTCATAATAGCTGCCATCAAAGCTCTTCTTTGATTTAACTACAGTTATTCTAAGCTCCCTAAGTGACACTTGGAACTTTCTTGGACAAGTTTTACAGTGACAGTGTCTAAGTCAGAGCAAAACCTGATTCCCCAGTCATTCTTTTTTCTCTGATGAAACTGAGTGTATTGAAGTGCTTCACGCTTTGGATAGGGTAGGAAATTCAAGTTTTAGTGCTAGACTTAGATGTGAAATCAGCAGAGGAAATGCATTTGTCTTAATGTGTAATTAATTGCTATTAGTGTATTTTCTATATTCCATTTACCCTGACTTTTCAAGTTCCTTGCATGATAAATCAAAAGTTATGAAATAATGGAGAAGTGTATCAGAGAAAATGTAGGTATAAATTACGGATGCTCTTTGCTGTTTTAATAAAGAATATTTTCTTTTACATATTGAATTCTGTTGAGGCAGTACCCTTCAAAAAGATTATAAATATTTTCCTTCTATACCCAGTGAATCATAGGGTTAAACTTTTTTTTTTATGTAAGCATGAATTTCCCAGGAGTTTATATAATTAAATAGTCCTTCATATAATTGAGTCTTGATACTTTTAATTAAGAGATGGACAGTCACAAAAGCAGCAAATGAGGCAAATGATCAGCTCTAGAAGAAGTTGAGCTTTTTTACTTTGAAAAATTCCTATTTTCTTATTTGTTATTTTTTTGTTCTGAATGATTACAATTGAATTTCATAGACTAGTGCTAATATTAAAAAGGATAAATTCGGGTAACAATGTATTCTCTGTTCTGCATTGTATTATTGCTGTAGGAGAAGGGATGTCTCAGCTTGACAGTACTTCCAGGAAGGCAAAACCATTATTGAACTGGACTCCTCGTCTGTGTTCTGGTCATCAATTCTTGCTTTGCTAGGTAGTCCACAGGTTTTGGGATATAATAATCCATTAGCTACAAAATATGCAGACCAATGATGATAGCTGTCCAGTAGAAGTAATAAGATTTTATATTCCTTTAGTTGCTTTCCAGCCATGTACATAAGAACTGGTTTAGCTTGACACTTCGGAAACAACCAAAAAAAGCAGTTCCTCTACCATATTTTTATAATAATTTTTACATATTTTTACATTTTTTTCACCTCATGTCACCAGCAAAATTTTATGTCATTCTCTGGCTACATATTGCCACATAAGCTTCAGTAAATTCTTTCTTTAAAATGCTGTACTAAACAATATCTTCAGAAAGATTCTGGATAGTCTCACTTGCTCTGTCAAGAGGACTAATAAAGTTTACTTAGCATTTCGTCAGATTATGATTATTTTTATGTGGGTTAAATGCTACTCCTATTACATATAATCATGTCATGTTTGAATAGCTGTAAGTGAAAAAGCCAGTTGTACTCAAGATACAATGTTTGCAAATCTTGAAAAAAAAACCCATTTATGCAATGTAAGCAAAAGTGGCAATCAACTCTGGCATTTTAGTGCCTTGTGTGGTGATTTTTCTTTTTTAAAACAAATCATACTTTCATAACTTCCCATAATCTAGAGTACAAGCAGCATGTGAAATGAAATTTACTTTGTGTTATTATTTTTAGCTTTGTTCAATTTCAGGCGTTAACAAATGACCAAAATAATGACACTGGATTAGAAGATGGCAGTGTGTGTAGCCATGGCAACAGAGAAGTTGGTGTATACTCGCCTCCCAGATATTTACTGAATTTGTCAGGTGATGCCAACATGCACTGAGTTACTTGCTGCTGCAGCCACATTTTATCAGTACCTAAGACAGTTAGGTTAGTACTAACTCAGCTACAGCCCCGAGAGCAGCCAAGGCTAACGTCAAAGCAACATCTTCTTTCAGGACTCACAGTCAGCTGTGCTGATCCTCCTGTGCACTCTGATGCTCAGGCAGAAAGTAATTTGCCTTAGATTTATTGAAGACAGATTTAGTTCAACCAGGAATGTCAGTGTAGAGAAAAAAAAGAAGGGACATTGCCCTTCAAAACACAAAATCTGTGGGCACCATTGCAAACCTCCTCCCACCCCATCACCCTGAAAGTATTGAAATAACACAAAGTGAAATGTTTGGAGACAGTCAAATGAAATAGAGTATACTGATTCAGGTCAACCAACCTGAAAAGGAATGCATTGTTTTGATATTCCTGATGAAGAATGAAAAACAAAAAAAAAAGACAGAAAAAGCAGTCTTTCTGAGCACAATTTCAATATTGTGCTCTCTGGGTTGGGTTTTCCCAAGAAGTATTACTTTTAACTGCTCAACAGTATTTGAAATCGTTTTAAGTTGCATTGTTCATGTATATGATTGAACAGGAATGTATGCAAACGTGCTTAGATAAATTTTTTTTGCATTTGCTCCTTATGGTAAGACACTTTCAGTAACCAGTCTGTGGATCACTCCCCTGTCTTTCTGAGTTGTCTCTACTTAAAACACTCAGGAGAAGGGGGAGGGAAGTGCTGCAAGTGAAGAGGACTGAACTTTTATATTAATGCTTAATAACTTTCTTCATTGAAGTAAATTCTTACACACAAATTCCAAAAAAATTGGCAGAAAGGAACATTGTTTACCCGATACCAGAAAAGAAACTGGTTTTCCAGTGGTACTGGGGAGGAGATAACACAATCCTAACGATCATTGATTACGAACCTGAGGAAGATCTGAAGGTCATGCATAGCTGTTATTTATTTAATAGCTATTTATTTACATAGCTATGTAAATAAAGATCAGTGAATTACTAGGCCAGGGGTCTTCTGACAATCATATCATAGATTCCGAGGACGCCAGGTTGGAAGGGACCTCAAGGATAATTTGATCCAACCCTTCTTGGCAAATTAAGAATAAGCCCCAAGTACTGCCCTTCT
Organism: Coracopsis vasa; assembly: GCA_026283785.1. Classification (NCBI taxonomy): domain Eukaryota; kingdom Metazoa; phylum Chordata; class Aves; order Psittaciformes; family Psittacidae; genus Coracopsis; species Coracopsis vasa. Next base: position 27,615 of record JANHGB010026510.1, read on the forward strand.
GTTGCACTCCTAAATGGGTAGTAGCAGATTATGAATCCCTTGCCCAGTCATATTTTCTAGTTTACATTTAGTCTATAAGGAAGTTACCTTAATCATAGAAGTCCTATTTCTTAATGTTTATGCATATTGTCCATCAGTAATATTACCAGAGAATCTACCAATATTTTTTTTTAACTTTTCCTATTCCTCAAGCCAGCTATGCAACTAGTCAGTGTAATTAAAGGCTGCAAATCACAAGAGAAATGTCCTGAGTGTCCATAACTCTATGTCATATTATCACTAATGTGCTATAGTGTTTCTCTCGCAGTTTTTTAGTAGTCTGCATCAAATTTGCTACAGATCTATTAAGTATAGTAGCTTGTCTCAGACCCCTTAGCATGTGCATTCCAGCTGAATCGGGCAATATTCCATAATTGTTCTCAACCACTGTCATCAGCATACACTAATAGTAGCTGTGGGCACAGGAATGCACTTGTTCAAAAAAGAACATAAAATTATATTTACTCACTGAATTGAGTAAATACATCCAAATCTTAACTAAGTCGTTTAAGGTGCTTTGTTTTTTTTTTCTTTAAAAACCATATTATGGACAAGTTCTTTATTTGAATCAGTAGCAAATACCCCAAACTGTAGCAGAAAAAAAAATTAAAATAATGGAAACCTTAAGTTCACTGGTATTTTTAGATATTTGTCAAACGGTACAAAGGATTCCAAAAGAGTGACCCTTTGGAGCTCCTTCCATCTACGCAAACTTGTAACCCAGTTTTCAGTTCACAGAAAACAACATTTTTCTTCTCTGTTTTACTTGGCTTGAATTTCAATTGGAACGTCTCTTTCCCACAGAGTGCTCTGAAATGACAGAGAGAAAGAGGGCGAGAGAGAGAGATCAAGCGTTTTCTTAATGGATGACGGCGTTAGCAGTAAAGGTCTGTGACTTGCTAATTTTCAGTCAGCAACCTCTTTGGTAGCGTATATGCTAATTCATCATTATGCTCTTCAAATTCCAAAATGCATTTATAATATACCCTCAGGAAGTGTGCCTCGGCCAATTTGCCAGCCATGCATTAACAGAGGAATAAGTACAATAACCTAACCTTTACTGTAGGACATCCAGCCAGCCTTTGCAGAAGATGACAGAGAGGCACCCTGTACTTCAGCAACTCCCAAATCTATTTATCATCAGCTACATGGATTTCAAAGCAAATCAGTAAAATGATCTAAATCTTCTCACTGCAAGTTGAAAAGACCTAATAAAAAAGCAAGTTTTGCCTGGTTACTTGAATTTCATTGTACATGAAGCTGTGGCTGGTTTATCAAATAAACTACTCTGATGAAAAGTAATGATGTGGTTCATGTTTAGAGCTTGCAATAAGGTCAGTAAATAATAAGACAGAGTGAATGGCCTTATGTTACTTTAGTTACTAAGTAGTCTGGGTCTGATGCAAAATTGTGCATCTCCTAAATGAAACGAAAACCAGGGGAAAGACAACTTGCAGCATTGGAAAATCTCAAAAAATCATGGCTTTTATATGTATCCCTGGAAAAAGGATCTGACTGCATCTTCAGTGAACAGCAAGCAGTCTTCGCTCTTCAACTATGAGAAAGAATTCAACCACACAGTTTCTGTTTTCTAGCATTGCTCTAGATATCATGTACTTCTGGCACAGTAGCTGCAGCACTATTAAAATCAAACTTTATCTTTCTCATTATAACTGTAAATGTGCTTGGACTACCAGCTAGCTATTAACCTACAGGAAGTGCCCTCATTGCTGTAGGAATTTACGATGTAGACAATTGATTGTGCCTGTACATCAGCATCCATTGTGGTTATGACCTTTTTCATTTACTTAACAAACAGTAATATAAATTCTTGATGAGTACTATAATCCTTATTTCCCAAGTGCTCTCAGCCATTCTGATAAGAGTAATGCTATAATTTACTAGGGTAGCAGCCAAGTTGATGTTTATGCATAAGCACATGTGATTGAAAGCCAGACCTGTGCTGTACCCAGAGAAGCATTTTAGTGTGTGTTTATCTTTGAATACAAGAGCAACCTTATTATTCCTGTGAGCTGACTCAGACATTTAATATCAAGTATATGTTGACCAAGTTGATGGAGCTGAAACCGTAACTCATTACTGTTACATCAGTCAGCTGCACAAAATTTATCAAAAAGCATTTTGAATAAAGCTTTGCATTGATATTATTTAATACTTTTCTGAAAAAGATAAAGCATAAATACTAAAAAGTTTGAGCCAAACTGTACCATTATAAGTTTACATACAGCTTCCAGTGACTTGGTATCTGCTGACTGCAGGTTGGCCACATGCTTCTGTCTGAAAGCAGAATTTGGCACTATGACAACTTAAAAACAGAAAGAAGCCTTTCAAACCAATTTATGGCTAAATGCTTTGTACCAAAGGTCTTTGTATTTCAATGGAAATGAATCACCACACTTACTTTCTGTTTAGACAATACTTTTGCAAATCAAGTCAGCCATAGGAAAACCACAAAAGCACATATTTGTATTAAAATACTTTTTTCTATTTTTTTTTTTCAAATGAGAAGAATTCTAAACATCCATGACCTACATAGAGATTTTCAGCAAGATAGGAACTAATTATATTTACAGGGCACTTTACTAATTCATCTTCACATTCTGATAGCAGAAATCCTTTTAATGGAATTTGGACACTATAGCAACTATTTAAACATTTTATATATAAAACATGAACTTAGTTAGATGATCACACCTGATTATAAACTACATTATTTATCTTCCTTAATACAATTATACACAAGCTAATAACCAAAGAGGACAATTAGACCACAAGGTTGATCAATGGGTGATCCCCTTTCATAATTTCAAATGTTACCAAACTGCCTGGTGTGACTTCGACCTGATAGAGCTAACATTTCCCAAACAATTGACAGCATGGGCCAGGGACTGCTCCCAGTAACCAGTCTGCATGTGATCACCTTCTGAGGGTAAGAGTTCAGAGGCATAGATATGAGTATGTATGTTTCATGACCAGACAAGACTCCATAGTCCACTAATAATCACAGAAACATATTAAAAAATCAGTTTGAAGGGATCCCTGGTCATTATCTGGTTCAATCCCCTGGACACTGTAAGGCTAACTTCAGCTAGATCATTACTGAAGCCACTGTTCACTTGAGTTTTCCATATCTCCAAAGATGGAGACTCTGCAACATCTCTGGACCACCTGCTGCAGTGGTTGACTACCCTCACTGTGAGATTCTTTTCCTTTCATTAGTCAGAGTTTCCTTAGATGCAGTTTGTGTCTGCTATATCCCCTCCTATTGCTGTGCACACTGTGAAGATTCTGGGTCCCTCTTCTCTGTAGCCTTCCATAAAATAATAAAGACACCTCCTGAGCTTCCTCTTCTTCAAACTGAACAAATCTAGGCCTTTCAGCTTCTCGTGCATTATGTGCTTCAGCCTGCTGAACATTCTGGTGGTTTTCCACTAGACTCACTCCACTTTGTCAATGTCTTTGGAAGCACAAAATTGGACAGGTACACTACAGCATAAAAATTGCTCCCCCAGCTTAGTTCCATTTGTTATCTTCCTGAGAGTGCTTACCACATTTTTTTGTGAGCAGCAAAGGTTAGTGGTTCCCATGAGATACTGCCTTGGCAATTCTTCTGCAATATCCTTGTCTGGGCTTGTGGCAAGAAACAGACTTCTTGAGATTACTTGTGTAGGGGTAAATTGACTCTTATATAACTGGAGAAGCACATATACTCAAGATAGTGCTCTATATCAACTGTGCCTACAAAATCTGTTTCAGGATATCCCAGCTGTTTTACATAAAGTCATGCTGGCACTAGACTGGATACTAGAAGCAATATAGCAACGTTTCCATTGAAGCTAATTCAACTGGAATTTTAATGCACCAGTCCTATGATGACAAGAAATATATATTAATCCAAGCAGAAATATTCACTAATTTGGTTTTATTACTCTCAGTATTCAAGCCTCTCCATTTATACATAACTTTGACAATTCTACGTTGTACTGCAATGTGCAGTATAGACATAGCCTTCAGCTGAACCAACTGCATTCATTGTGACAAGAACCCAAAGAGCTTCCTTCTCCTGCCAGATGGGATAGTTTTGGCTCATGACACAGAAATGAACTCATAACTAGTTTTTACTGCATAAAAGGGGGAGAGGGAAAAGCAGCATTTTACTTCCATTTTGAAATCTGTTTGGTATCTGTTTTTTCAATGCAGATAGTACTTTTGACAGCTCACTTTATAATTAATCCTGACATCTCTGATGGTCTGTTTCTGCATGGAGAAACGGTGTTTTCTTGCTTTGCTGGCATTTCACATCCCACTGAGTTCAGAACAAAGGTGGTTTTGCTGCATTCCTTGAATGCTAAGTTTGGAGTAAGAGATGACAAGGTAAATGTAAGCCTTTGATTAGGTGGATCCATTTTTAAGCCATGATTGATATATAAAATCTGCATCAGATTGTTACAAAAGAAGTCCTGTCCTGTTAAAATCTGCAGTATTTCCTAGAGCAATGTATTGAAAGCATAAGTACATACTGCTATTGATAAGTTAGCATTATGTGCTAGATAACACTAGTGTTAGCTACCTTATAACCATTACTAGACTGGTGATTAGAATTTTTCTACATTACACTTATCTTGAGAATGTAATTTTCTTTTACAGTGACAAAACTCAACCTCAGAATCCTTACCACAGATAAGTGGTAAATACCTAAAACTCAGAGGCTTTATTTGTGCCCTCTTTTAACTCTAAATGTCCTCCAGATGATGTTATCAGAAGAGTGTAGCATATGGCTATCTGTACATGTTTGGGATAGAGGACCAAGTAAGATACAGAACCTGTTCACTTGGCTTTACTCCAGACAAGGGCAATTCCACACTAGCTGAACTGTTGGTTATGAGCTTTAAAGCTCCTATATAATACAAAAGGAATATTATATCATCTGCTTCACAACATACCTCACAAAGTTATTTTAAAACTCTTTCCCTGAGCTTTGCTGTAATAGTCATAGGGATTTGGTAGGTGATAGAGGTTTAGTTTTACTCCTTTGAAGGCATGCTTGTTTGTTGATTTTGTGTTGTAATCAACTAAGGTAGGTGTTGGGATTCGGCTTTAAATACAGTTATGGTTCATTTAAATGAACTGAAATAAGGCTTACCATCATGTAGCTAGTAGAATCAGATGTATCACAGAAATATAGTGCTTTTATTAAAATTAGGAAATCTAATGGCTTATGTGAAACATATAATGTTCATTAATCGTATTAAAGATCATCCTTCATCTGTTGTATAGTTTAGTGCAAAATTTGCACATGCACAAAATCTGCATCTCAAAAATAACACACACTGGTGCATCTGCCTTGGAACCGTAACTAAGCTTTTTGAGCTATTTGCTTAACATTTTTTTACAGCACAAACACCAATTTCATCTTTAAGTTATAAGTAGAAATAGGAAAATGCTAAGTTCAAGCCTCTGATAATCATAAAAAGTCCTGCATATACTGATTATTACTGTCCTGCCTCTTACCTGTAAGATGTATCAGCCTACAGAATTTTTAAGCAGATCTGCTGAAAGCAACTATAAGCAAACCAAATTGGGCATGTCCACTTGCACTGTTTTATAAGTTTCATTTTGTATATAGTTTTTTTTAGGTTTTTCAAGATATTTTCTCATACTGCAGTTTTACACCAACTAGCAGACTGAAAGAGCTATGTAAAGATAGGGACTCCAGAAAAAGACCTTGCTGCAATTATTTTTGTAACCTTCTGAGATACGTCTCATACTGGTGGCCCAAAAATACGTGGCAAGAGTACACCACCCACATTGCAGTACTTTTCATGTGCGTGGAACAGAGAAGGATTATCCTTTCTTCACTCTGTCCATTTCGAGCAACTTTTTTGTGCAGTTGTAAAAAGTGGGAGCCTTCCTCTACTATGGGATTTTGGGTTCTTTAATTTGGTGAAACAGGGTTCATTTACAACTGGAATAAGCAGATTAGATGATTTTCTATACAAAACCACATATACACACTTATAGATTTCCTTCTAGCCATACACAAGAAAACTGTTTAAACTCCTGAATGTCTTCTCTGTTTGGCAAGACCAAAGAATTCATGAAGCAACTGATTTTGACTATATTTATCCTGTAGTACTGTACAAAGCAAGGAAAACAGTTCATAAACTTGCATATTTATTTTGATTTACTCATAAGAAGATGAGAATATTTTGCTTGGCTCCTGTTCTGTCATAAATTACTAAGTTAGTCACCACACAAAGGTAAGGTCTGATTCTGGGCGTAAGTATGTCTGCAAAACACTTGCCAAATTGATCTGTGTACATAGACTGAGTCACATTATGGATGATCAACAATGAAATTGTATATTGTCATTGCAACAGATCCTTGCAGTGTATTTACTGAATAATGATTTGAAGGAACTGCAACATAAAAAGGAATATTACATGTGTCCTCCTGCTGCATCCAAGAAGGACTACAAAAGCTCAGCTTCAATATGGTGAAGACAGGTAGCTATGATGGAGCTGGTTTACATTCCCATTTCAATAATTGTCATTCACAAATTTCATTTTCCAATCCTATCAGAAACTTTGTAGGAAAGAACAGATTTTCTGTTTAAAATCAAGATGCCCAAAACTCTCCACTGTCTCATATTTGTGTGAGGTACTCCACATTTCAGAGAGCCTAGCTCAATGCTTCCCATATTCTTTAAAAGACTGCAGAAGGGTGAAGCAATATGTTCTTTCTGTTCTCCAATTTTGCTCAGTTGGCTTATCCTGCTTTCTATTATTGGCTGAAAAAAACTGTCAGAGAGACACACAATAATCTAGCCACTCAAAGTTTGGTACTTGAAAAAAATATACATATAAAGCCTATATATATACATATAAACCTATTATAATGGTATATTGTTTCTGAACACTTGAGGGAAAACAAACAAACAAACAAAACCAAAACAACAAACCAAACAATTGGAAACAGACATACATGTATTTCTGAAGCATGAAAGGCTAGAAATTTTATTTACCATAAACCATGAAAAAAGAAAATTCCAAACATTGTATTCATAAAGCTTTTGATCATCTTATGCATTGATAGTTACCCTGTCTTACCTTATCTTCCAGATGGTTTCTGAAAATTAGTACATTAAAAGATTTTCAAGTGCTCAGAAACCGCAGAACATTAAAGAGAGAAGGAAAATAAAACTCAAAAAGCTATCAAGAGAAACAGAGAAACAAAAGAGAATGCCAGAACAGGCTCAAATCCAGCTAGCAACACATTAGTTCCATCTCTCAGTGGAAATAATCAGAAATAAGAATTTAAGGTGGTCAGTAAAGGAAAACAGTAGTGAAAAGGCTTATTCCAATGTAATACAACCCAGAAATTTACCCTAATTCTCTTACACTGGTATGTATTTACATTAAATAAATTGCTCAGTGCATTTTTCACAATAACTCTGTGTGCTTAATTTTGAATGGCATGGATTTTTTTTTTGGATTTTTTTTTTCTTAAGCAGATAGCTCTTGAGTGAAGATTTCATAGGCATTTGCTGATACTTTATGGACTGTTTTCTGTAGCTCTGTGAATCCTGATGAAAGTCAGCAGGCAAAAAATAGCACTTTTTCATAAATTCTCATATTTCAGTTTTTATCATAGGTTTACTGTTCCACAATTTCTAGCCTTCCTTCCTCTCTATTACATAGCTTTATTCAGCAAGGCACTACGTGTACATATATTACATCTTATTACAACAATTGCTTCCTATAATTGTGGTAAATGTCTTTTGCAACATTTTCTGAATCCGTATTAAGCTGCTGAACTTTTGTGTGCTAATCCATAGCAAGAAATCATGAACATTTTTGACAGGTTTTCAGACTGAAACAAACATTACCAGAATAAACAAAACACAATGTGCTTGCAATTAATTAGTTTAATCAGGGCACTTCTGTTTCTCATGAATAGAAATCTGAATGAATACAACGAAAAATAATTTAATTATAAATATACTTGCAGTTGAACATAATGGTGCCATCAATTTTTTAGCAGATTCCACATTACAGTCCATAGGGGATCTGTTAAAATATTTATAGCAGGATATGGCCCATTATGAAGACACACAATGTGTTCTATTTTAAACAGAGAATTAATAAAGATTTGTTTGAGAAGGATGTACGAAGAATAAACTGTAAAGTTTATTTCAGTGTGTCACTGGAGCATATAAGGAAATCTAAACTATTGAACTATTGCCTTTCTTTTTTTATGCCTTGCAACATGCATGTTAGTCATAGAAAAGGAAAAAAAATAAGGAACCATGTGAACTAAAATATGTCTATTATGTAATCTATATCATTTTTATATAATAAAAGCTAAACTAAAGGGCAAAAGATATTTCCATTGTTCTGAAGGAAGGAAATAAACCCCTCCATTTCTAACTCAACCTCCTTGAAGCCTTATAGAATGCATAACAGAGACAGACACTAATATAGTATTCCATCTCTTTTGTCCTTTTCTGTCAAGCCTACATAGTCCTTAGGACCCAACAGTCCATACCTGACAATCTCTTTGTGCTTGGTGTGTACTGGGTTCATCTGCCATTTGTAAGCAGACTTAAAAACCTATTTTGGAAACAAGGTGAATTTATCATCTTCTAGACAGGGAACTTGAAAACTGATGATCAAATCCTTTATCTTCAGGTTTCACAGTTCAAGTAAACTGGAAGTTTATCTAACTTATTGTCACTTATTTTAGCTAGCACAACATATGAAGATAAGCTATGTGAAGCCATTTAGCTGTCAATGACAAGATTTTGGCTGAAGCAAGCTTTTGGCTTTCCCTGTTGGCAGGGCTGGGATATTTCTCAGAGCAGCAATTGGGGGTTCATAACTCCCCTTGCCTCCTAGAAGGGATAAAAATCATAGTAATGTGTGTGTCACAGCTGCCAAATCTAATTTGAAGCTGGAAAATGTTTATATTGGGTCCTCTATGCAAGGGCAATTAGGATCGATGGGACTTGGAAACATATGTGGTATCTGTACAAATGCCAAATCAACTCATTAGAATTGGTGAGATTGCACTAAATAATCATTAAACTATTCAGATTTGACTGAGCTATCAAATAAAAGGAAAATGCATATTCCTGAATTGCCGGTATCTAAAGTTATTTCAGATTCTTGAGTTTCCTTGAGTACGGGTGCTGTCTAAGTCTAGCTAGTATACATTGGTTTGATCCTGGTCTCACTAAAACCAGTGTCAGCAGGGCTTGGATTACAACCTTGAAGCCATTCAAACATGGCAAATGAATAAGCTCCAGGTGACTGCAAATTTGCACAGAACTGAAACCAACAACCTCAAACAGAGTCATCAAGTGGGGCCAACAGTCATTCACACTGATGGAGTCATATTAGCATCTGGCGCTGGCAGGATGTCCCCTTCCTCTTACAAAACAGGTCAAGAAGTCAAGCATTAGATCCTGAGATTTTTCTTCAGCAGCTGCATCACAGGATGGTTTTCTACATCTTTACTTCTATGCCTTTTTTACCTTGTTTTTTGTTTCTCTCTTTTAATGCAAGCCGTGATATAATTACATACTCCTTGCTTATATGGGAAGGTTTTTACATGGAAGATCCAGAGGCCTCTTCAAAACTGAAATGCAAAAGCCCAAAGTTTTTGTGAGGGGAAAAAGATGTACCTAATCTAGTGTGGCCATATAAATAAATGGGTAAGAAAAGCATCTTTTTTTAGTCTGTTTGAGCCCTTATGGCTCCATGTAAAATGTGGAGAGAATCTACACAGCTTCTCATAGGACGAAAGCAGTAGCAGGTTGCGCATTCTTCATGAAGGCTCTTGTCTTGAGAAAATATGCATAGTACCACATCTTGGATTTACAGAGATAGTACAAAGGCTGTATTTTCTATAGATTTTCTATACACAATTTTATTCTAAAATTGAATATAATCTATCTTGCTGATGTGTAGGAAGATATGCACCATGTATTTTAGCTACAATGGAAATAATTTGGTTACTGTAAGTTATAAATATCTGAAAGAAGTGCCCTTCTTTGGCTGTAATGGTGTATAGCCATAATCACACTGTGTGTTACAAATACGCCTCTTGCAGTTCTGAATCAAGCAACATGATGGGGATATTCCTTCAATGTCAGGCCGTGTTTTGTGGTGGAACAGCATGAAGAGAGGATTTTATGAGTTCCTGAGACAGCGAGGCGCAGATAGAGACTAGCAGAAAGAAGAAGGGTAAATCTCAGAAATCTTTACCCTAGATAAAATCTATGGGATTTATAGGCTAATGTTCTATACTTGTCAAGAATCCTACAACCATCAAAATGCAGATTAATTAATGTAATAATAAATCAGTTGAGATAAATCTGTAAAGAGAAAATTGATATAATGAAGTTTTGATTGCACAAATTTAATTGTGTGCACATGTTTGCATAAAGGGAATGTATCAAACAGAAAAAATAATTAATATTCAATTTTGCTTTGTAACAAAGGTAGTTTCTCTAGTTAATTTACAGACCTTTCTTCTTAAACAACAGTTAAAGAAAACACCTAAAACCAGCTATTGAATAAACACATAGGTATTGCCTGAAAGATAAATGCCAAGGGCCTGCTGTATAATTAAGAGTCCCATTTGTTGGGTCTTAGGAAGAAAGGCCACATACTAAGGCTTGCTACATAAGACTAACAGGTACTTTCTCTGTTAGCACACACTCTAAATTTCTTATTAGAATTGCCTTAACAGCTGTGAAAGTACTGCTCTGCTGAAGTGAAATTAGAAATAAAATTAAAAATTTGAATTGTTAAAGGAAGGTATTGGGAGCAAAGGGAGAGAAAGCATCAAGCTTTTGTTTAGCAAATGGTCTTTATAAGGAAAGCATATAATAAGGCCAGCTTAGACAGGACTCTGAGCAACCTGGTCTAGTGGAAGGCGCTCCTAGCAGGGGAGTTGGACTAGATGACCTTTAAGGTCCCTTGCAACCCAAACTATTCTATGATTCTATGCTTCTATGCTTCTATGATAAAAAAGCTGTGGGGATCATAATTGGGTGTTTTGTGCTCACAGACACAGAAAACCACCAACAATTACAGATTTGTTTTGTCTTTCAACTTAAGCTCCTGCCAGCTATTGAAATACAGAAGAAAGGAAGAAATCAAATAGTGGCTCTGGATGGATGCTCACTATTTAGGGTACACTACAATGAGGTCAAGAGTTTCCCACATTGCATCCCTGGAGGCATTCTTTCCCTTTCAGGAAAAAGCAGACACAGCCTATGAGCTTGCAGAACTGGCTGCATGCCTGACAGGGCATACAAGTTACTTTCGTCTACAACAGATCCTGGGTCTCTGGCAGTCTGTGCTTCTCATTTCAGTAGTTAAAATTCCTACACCAGAAAAATACTGAATTCAATAAAGAATGGCATTCACCAGAAATAAAATAGTGAGAGCAGACGTTGAATCTATATGTTGCCCTACATCTTTGCCTTATCTCTATTTGTCATGACTGGCCTTGACTGGCCTTGAACCTAGCATTTCAGTATTATGAAAAGAACTCTGTTCTTCATTTCCTTAGGACAGTCTTTTTCGGATGTAATGGTAATGGTAGGTAAGCATGAAATTAGTCCATAAGTAGTAGCCCTCTTAACCTACCAGAAATTTCATTTTTTGCAAAAAGTCAGATGGAAGCTCTATACACTGTATTTTGTGTGCCTGCAATGCCCAGAACAGCTGCCTAACAGAAGACAACACGAATGGTGTCAAACAGCCTTTGTCACTTTCAGTTACTTGAGCTGACGCCAGAAAAACAGATGCAAAGTTAGTCAGTAAAGCCCTGGAACTGCAGAAATAGAACAACTGTCTTTGTTGTGCTGGATCTTTTTCTTGACAAAAATCCATGAGAAAAACATTGGAAAAACATTTAATCCAGACCAAAGGAGTATATTATGAGACAAACTCTGTAAGTGTATTTCTTTCTTAAGAGTATCTGGCTCTCAGAGTATGATGCAGTGAATACAGATGAGGTCTTAAGAGATAATTATGGCAATACAGTTTATGCTGACTGATGAATAATGCTCAGATGTCCTCCCTGTTAAAAGAAGCAAGTGGCAGGAAAGCAGGTGAACATTTCTGAACTGGAGCTTTATAGTCTTCCATGATCTAAGGCTCATCAGCCAAGGTTAGCTTTTAGCTGTGACATGACTCAGCCTGTGCCATAGTTGTAAATATCCACACTTACACATCATATCAGGAATATCAAAGCACTTCATTTATACAGTCCATTTAACAAAGTACTGAGAAATATGAATATAAGTACTTCAAATATGGTTCAAGTAACTAACATGTTATATGATAAACTCAAGGGTCTATCTACATTAAGGACTGCAGAAGTAAAAATATTTTCTTTGCAATAACAAATAAATTCATTGTTCTGATATTATTCAGGGGCAGGAAAGTTTAATAGCTTTATTGTCAACCCCTTGTATGAAGCAAACTCCATTCAATCATATGAAATACTCTACATAGAAAAAAGGTCATTCATTAAGAACATTACAATCTGCATATTCATTCTCATCCATAAAAGAAATGTAAACATTGCTCCAAGTCTATGCATGTGAGAGTAGGACACAGTAAATTACCTTCTGGAAAACAGAAATTACGTGAAAAAACCTGGAACTTGAGATGGAATATGCTGTATGGTGGTGCAATGCAATTTGGTGCTGATGTTTTGTATCCTTTTTTAGAGGAAACAATGGAGAAGAGCAATAGTCTTTCACCCAAGTAAAACAATGAAGTGACCATAGCAAAAAATGGCTTGGCAGGACTGATCAGTGTCTCCTACATGTGCAGTTTACTTTCTGCACAATCTTCAGCAAGGATTCCTTTATCATCAGAGTGAGGAATACCTTCTCCAAACCAAAGCGAGACTTCCTATTGAATGCAAACAAATACTGCCACCAAAACATGTAGGCAGACCACTAGATTTTTCATAGATCAGGATCTCAAAAAATATAGCCTATACTGCAGCTCCGCAGAGTACTCGCTGCTGGTTTGCAAAAATTCAGCTCACTTAATGATGTTGCCAGTCCTGTTATCTAGCAACTGAGTTGCATTACAAGATGTCTTGAAATACAAAGAATGTTTTTCTAAAGCTGATCCGCTACGGAAACAACTGCTGTGTTGTTGCCACAAAAACCTGTCGCAGCTACAGATGAGAAGATGTCTGTGCAGATGTAGGTCAGAGGAACAGCACACGCAATTTACGGGAAGGTCTGGTTTAAACAACTCATCCATGTGAAAGCTATTTGTTAATAGAACTAGGAAGAACTCTCTGTCACTTTTTAAAGTGATATCTCTTGAGTGTCAAGCTATTTTGTGACTTTTGGTCCCAAAACATCTAGCCACTGACATTACTCTATGCAAGAATAAGTCAGTGTCATGCTTGAACTCAAGACAGGATATTCAGTTAGATGCTTTGAGATTCCTGCTGAAGTCAATTAGTCATTTCAGCTGTTGCCTTACAGACCCACACCTTCACAGAAAGGTAAGTACAAAATTGCACACCATAGTCTGGTTTTGTAATCTATTTCAGGAGTTTCCCGCATATGGGTTTCTACAACAGGACACCATCACCTGTTATTCTAGCACTGTTAGACAGATATTTAAAGAGACTGGTTTGCATCACAAATGACAAAACCACCTGTGGGATGGCAGCAGTTTATATGTTGAGGTGAAACATAACTGAAATAGAATTAAAGCAGATGGAGGAAACCTGACCCCTGCTTAGAATGTCTTACGCATATGAATTGTCTCATCTTGAGATCTGTTATTGTGAGCTCTGCGATAACGTTAAGATTAAAAGAAAGGAAGCAATGCAATAACATCCTAGTTTTGACAGTCCTAAAACTGTGGCTGCTAGGAAAAAAAAAATTACAGTGAATTTTTAATTTTTCAGCTTACTCCTGAAGCAGCAAGGACATTTTTTTTCTTTTTTTATCAGTTGACAATTATAGGCAGTTACAAAAAATCCACTCATCTATGGACTTGGTCAGAAACTGGATAGCCTATCCTTACAGCTGAGTAAAGGAACAAAAAGCTGGCTACTGGAAGTATGCACTATATGAACAGGAAAAGCAGATTTTGACAGGGGTTTTTATGTATGTAGGAAAGGATTAGGAATTTAGTATTTAAATGATAATCTGATTCTAGACAGGTTTCCACCACACACAAGAGGGCTGGCCTGTAAGTTTGCATAGTTCAATCTCATCTTAGAAAAACTTGCATAGTAGTTATAAAGAACTTAAAAATTTGTACTTAAAGATGGTACAAATTAAGCATAGAATATATGGCGAAAAAAGAAGTGGATGAAAATTTTCAACATATTCTAGAAGAGGTGTGGTATTAGTTATTTTAGCATTAAAACCCATCAACACAAAATTCTCTTTTCTAACAGCACCAACTCCAAACAGACTTAAGCATAAGGTGTGGCCACTCTGTATACCAACATGAGCAAATTTTGTGCTCAGTCAGCACAGACCAACTGCAAAAACCAATTTCAATGTGGCAGTTCTGACACTTCCCAGATTCCTATAATTTTGTAATAGGGTGTTTCATATTGAGTATAATTTAAAGCAACCTCTAGGCTCTATATATTGACTTTCAGGAAGTTACAGTGCTTTGTACTTTGTAAATTACTATTGGTCTGTGATACAAAAATCTATACGCATCAAGGAGTTACTTGAGGAGATTTCAGAAGGAGTGAAAACCAGTAGATTTGTAAAGCCAGTGCTTCTCATTTGGAAAGGTTAGCATCGAGTTCACAGTATGCTGCCTGCCCATTATCCCTTCTCATATACTTCAGCAGTTCACACTTTATCAGAATTACAACTTTTTTAGAAAGTGCAGAATTATTTTCTTTTTTAGGCAAATGTCATTCAAGATGTGCACTTCTAGGATTGAATAAAATGAAACTTTTCTGGTTTAATTATATTTGAAGTTAAATTACACATTAAAAACTGAAAAAATAAAAATTAAATTACTGCCAAGGTCCCATTTCTGCTCCTATCTGTACTATTCAAACAGATGAACCACCACATCCAGAAGCTCTGAAGTGATTCTTCATCCTAAAGCTTACTGAATTAATCATTTTTCTTAGAAAGAATGACAGCTAAACAATCTTATTGAATCTTTTTTCCCTCATCCTGAAACATTTTTCCTTATTTGGGTATTTGCTGGAAAGGTCTATTAAGAAGTCTTTTCACTGGAATAAAAATCAAACTGAAGGAGACTAGGACAGACCAGGATCATAAAATTATCTTTAACTTCATCAACACTTACTTAATTTTTTTCCTTGGCTTCTGATTGTTTGTTTTGTGGGGTATGTTCATGTTTTTCCTAATCAGGAAAGATAACTAAATATACTTCTGAGGTTAGGGAAGCATTTATAAAATGACAAGCTTTCACATACCACCTACAAATGATACTAATTAAGCTGCAATGGTATTTATATAGTGCCTTGCTAACTGAAAGGATCCATAGCTTTGTAAATAACTTAGTCCATGGTGATGATGCCTGTGATAGCTCCTTTCTGTAGGGGGAAGATCGGCCAACTTTGAAGCCTCATTTACCTACCCATACTCCTAAACCCACTGCAAACAGAGCAAACCCTTAGAGAATACTCAATAGAAGGTCTTTCCATCCTTCATGTTTTTACTTAAAACCTGGATTTTAAAATGAAGGTTTTTAAATTCA
Source organism: Coracopsis vasa (assembly GCA_026283785.1). Lineage (NCBI taxonomy): Eukaryota > Metazoa > Chordata > Aves > Psittaciformes > Psittacidae > Coracopsis > Coracopsis vasa. The sequence continues at coordinate 43,433 of JANHGB010026510.1, forward strand.
GATTCAAGGTAAAGGAGCTGTGGTTGTGTTACAAGAAATGTCACAGGGTGGTCCTGGTGGCAGCATCTGGGTGTGCAAGAGAAAAGTGAACATAGGTGCACGCGTCTGTAAGACCATGCATGTGCTTTGTATTTTCCTGGTTGGTAGTGTATAGTACATAATTTAAAAATATTACAAACATAATAAAATGTACTTTCACATCACTTTCTTCATACTTTTCACCTAAGGAGCTGTCTCAAGAAAATCACGTTAAACCTAATGATAGTAAATAAGTACTAGGGGAAGTGATGGGGCTAACAGGTGCATATGATCTTTATCTGAGGAAACACACCTTTTAGTCTGCTGGCTGAAGGACTTGTTTTACTTCAATTTTGAGGATACGTGATCCAGCTGTGCAAAACTCTTCTAAAACAGAGCTCTAGCTTTCAGGACCTTTTTCATACCAAACAAGTTATTATAGAACTGACAATATCAAAAAACACTTTTGAAGCTTTTTAATTTCTCCCCATTCACTTTGTGAGCCGTAGTTTGGACACTACAAGCCAAAGAAGTGCAGGGACATATTTTTACTGTTGACTATCTTGCAGCAAGTGCAGTAGCATTTGGTGTAACCTAGCAGTGGAAATTTCCACAGAACAGACAACGTGTATGGAATTTGAAATTCAGAGACAAAAGAATAAAATCATTTAAGTGATGCTCTCTTATTAATAATCACTTTTTTTTCATTCTTCTTACCTGTATTTTTATCTTTTGCCAGGTAGCACTTCTTCAGGCTTTTCAGAACTTGGCATCTTTTCTCTTTTCCTTATTCTGGTTCTAGTCATTATATTAAGTCAATTTCAGATTTACTTCTTTTGTTGTCTTATTATCATATTTAGTTATTCAAAACTGAGAGCATAAGTGTTACTTTGTACTGTCTTTATACAAAGAATCTACTCATAGTCTTATTCCATGGAAAGGTCTATAGAACAAAAGGAGTGTCAGGCTCATTATAGGACAATGTTCACTGCAAAGAACTTTGTGATTAATAAAATGTGAGGTAAAGGGAAAATGACAGATGTTCATGCCTAATATAAAACAGAAGGTTTCTGCCAAGGTGTGGGATGTATTAAAAAATACTTTAGAAAGTCTTAGAATGAGGGAAAGATAGACATATATTGGGGTGGGGGGAGAAATCAACGTTTTATTTTGTAGAAAATCAAGACAATGTCTCAAATTCAAGTGATAACATGCTTTCATCTGTCTTGAACTAATTAATACGTGGTTATTCTTACACTATCAGTGCTCAGCTGACACAACGCATTGAGCTTCACCAAGATTACTGGAATAACTTTTTCCTGGTGTTTAATAGGAAGTACTCTGCTGCTGCAGAGAGTGACAGGAGGCAGTTCCTTTCTCAGTTCCCTAAAAGACATTCCATTTCTGTCTTGCTATAATATATGTGTTATTCCTACCAGATGAGGAAAATGAAAAGGAAGAAGCAATGAAAGAAGAGGAAAGTTACCTGACAGTAGCCCGCACTATTGCTGGGAAATAAAAAAGGAAAAGAAGGGGATGGATGAACTGAAGGGGTGCAGGGAGCAGGGAAGTAGAAGGGAAAAAAAAAAGGAATGATCTGGCAGGCAGGAGAAGGAAAACTGCAGGAAACTCCTTGAAATGCAGTTCCCATTTGTTTGAGTGCTCCCAGAGAAGAAAACAATAAGACTGCCTGCATGTGAGTAGTCCACACGAGAAGTCCTGTGAGAAAGATGTTCCTTCTTTGTTTTATTTTCTGTTTTTCTCCAAAAGAACAACCTGAAAAAAAGGCTGAATTACTATTTTTTCCTCCAGATGAATTTTGAGATAGGTTTCCATTACCTAGCCATGATTTCTTTGACTAGACCAATTGAGATTAATGAGGTCACTGTAGCTCAGTATTTATTTGCATTTACTAAAATTAAACAACACAGTTTAAGGTGGGGTGGGGGGGGGAGAGAAGAAGGGGAAAGGGTGTTTGCAGGCTTTTTCTGATGAATTAGAAAGCCTACTCCAATCAGTAGTATGATGAGCCTATTCAAAATTTCCAGATTGCAGTAGCAACTGCTGAGAGCTAGATTCTGTTGATGATAATACCTTTGCCATTCATTTTAACTCTGTGTAAACCAAGCTAAGAGGTTTCAAACTAAAATGATCCAGGAACAAACACCGAAAACAAGAAACCCTACCTTCTTACAGTGTGGTCACTAGGCATTTACCATTGTAGGTAATTAGAATAAAAGAGGCACCTTTATCTATACTAACCAGCATTTGCAAAACTGAAGTCAACTTAATTTAATTTGCAAATAATGCTCTCGCTTTCTCAGTGATGATGATTCAGTATTGTGTTCCATTTTCTTTTGACAAAAAAGGATTTCTGGAATAAAGTCTCTTTAACTGCTCATGACAGTTTCCCACAAAATCAGTAACGGATCCAGATGTTTGCAAAACAGTCTGCAAAAGAGAAGCTTCATGAATTCGCTCAAGAATATTTTCATGAGCAATTATATCTATAGAAAATTGAGAGATTATGCGTACAGGAAGTTGGATCTTCGCATATGTTTGTACTTTCACAGCATCCAAACATGTAAAAAAATTACTGGAACCCATTGTACTTGACACAATGCAAACAGAATCTCCTTAACAAAAAGCGAGTGAGTAATTTTTATAACAATGTAGTTATGCAACTTCATCTAATTTAGAATACAAAAGATTGAAATATTGAATGGGAACTACTGTTATTCTCAAGAATAATACTTGATCCTATTTTCAATAATACTAAGAGAGCAGATAAGAGGAGAACACCTCAGATGTGATTGCCAACTTGTGCACAGGTATTTTTCTTCTCACACAATTTTAACAGCTGAATTAAGGTGATACTCGGAGACTGCAGAAAAAGGGTGGCATTACAGCAGTGGGCTACAGTACATAAACATTTCTCAAATGTGAGCAGCTTAGAATTTGTTTCTTTTTCCTATATAATAACTAGCATACATCATCAGTGAAAGGCTGTTAAATAGCAGGGAAATCAGTTTGAAATTGTCTCAGGATAAGTTTTCCACCACTGTCTAGTATAGCTGTGTCTTTCCTAACTGTAACAAATGCATTGAATAGATGAATAATCTAATCTATATAAAATCTATACCAAGTTTCTTACATATGAAGACATAACCAAAAGTTTTGCTAAACTTGAATGCCTGTGCCTTGAGGAATCAATTCACTAATCTGAAGATAAAATGTGAAAAAGGCTGAAACCTGTTGCAGCTTAAAGGCACTTTATGATGTTTACTCCCTGCACTGCTAATTCCCTATGCTCTATGTTCTCTTTGGGAGCACTCTGCAGCTGCTTTCCTGCTTGCCTGGGCTTCCTTTGAGTGGAAATCAATGCACAATGGAAACGAATGCATTCGCAGAGCTCATCCAAGACAAAGTCAGGTCGTTGCCTGGGCATGCACCTGGAGCAGGGAGCTAAAATATTATTCAGGATCACACCACATAGGCATAGCTGATGTTTAGTAGAACACATGACAAAGATTTCATAACAATCCACTTGCAACAGGAAGGATGCAATAACAATTAGAGGAGGATGCGAAGAGTTTTCAATTACACAAGCTGGAACTTGTATTTAAAGTTCAGAGTTTCCTAAATACGACTTAAGAAATGAGATAAATTTATCCTCTGGCTAAGTAGCACTACTTCCTTGTCTAAAAAGAGGTATTAATATTAAATCAGTACAAGCAAGAATTACATCCATTTTCTAACTGAAAAAAAGAATATTGAGCAAGAAAGCAAATCCAACTGGCAGAAAGACATTTCCACAGGAAGTCTGACTACCTGTAACTTCCAGTGAAGATGAAGGCTGGGAATCCAATTTATCTGATGCTGCTGTTAGAACCTTTGTAATATTTCTGTGACTTTCCATGGTAATCGCCATAAGAACTTCACAAAATTGTCTGTCTATACAAGACACAGACATATTGTCAGAGGACACAAAAGAAACCCAGCCTGCCCTTCAGGAAACAGCAATTCACCAACAAAACTTGTAACAGCAACAAAAATGCTTTTGAGCCTCAGAAAGCTCGTGTTCCAGGACAGCTTGCTTGCATGTGCATCAAGTCTATGAAAGAATGGGGAACCTGTGCTTTTATTCGTTCATCAAAATAAACCCCTTCTTCAAGGCAGACTTGAAACTCTGCACAAAACTTTCCTTGGTGAAAAGGTGGACAAATACTCAGGTTTGACTGACCAAAGCTGTAAGAATATGACATGTACTATTTGAAAAGGAGTCCTTCTGTGGAAAAGGGTGAAGGGAAAGCATTTCAATACTGAGGAAAGTATTTATGAGACATAAGGACAAGTAACTTCTGAGATGATTTTACATTGTCCAGAAATGGACAAATAAAGCTAGATGTGGATAAGTCACAGAAGCTTCCTCTGAATTTGATCTAATTTTAATAAGAAGTCCAGAAGACGCCTTCAGGCACATCAGTAGTAGCATGTTTTCCACTGTGTTTTCAACTCACTATAACAAGAACAAGTGAAGCAACAAAGGGATACTAAGCAGGTGGCAGAGGTATCCAAAACCCACATGTAACCTTAGTACAGTTGTATTTTAGGTACTGCAAAATTAAATTAACTCCAAGCTCACCCTTTAGACACTCCAAAATTAAATGAACTCCAAGCACACCCTTGGCACTTCGATTGATCTTAGAAGGTTCTTGAAAAGATACATGATACAGTTTTGAGGGTTTTTTTAGATTTTCAAATTCTCCTCTGCCTTCAAGAAAAATTGTGGTTTTTTGCTCTGTAAAACCTAATTTGATTACTAGTGCCATGGGTCAGGTGACTGTCACCTTTCTGTGTCATATGCACCACCTCTGCACTGGAATGAAAAGCTAATGTGTTCTTCACATAAGTCTGCAATAAATGTCATTGAATGACAATACTGAAAATGTATCATTATAGAATGCAGTAGAAATTACAATTACAAACAAGAAACATGATCTGAAAAAAATATAAAAATGGGTCAAAGCTACAAAGCCAAGCATTACAGTTAAGGCAAGAATTAAGTTTGCCCACGCCTTGAAAAAAGAATAGCCGCATCACTCCTGGGTTCACCAGCTAGAGGTGAACTGAGCCAGAGAGACCACGAGAAGGACTCTGATTAAGCAAATAAAATTCAAGTGCTGAAAACCTAAATAAGATAGTACTACAGCCAAATGAACTAATAACTGCAGTGGGGCACTGCACAGTTGCAACAATGCTATTTGTAGTGTTGGTGATAAATGCACATAATATCAATTGGGTTGCAATAAGCAGCACATGGCCTGTCTTAGGATAAGCACAGTCAGCAGGTAGAGGGGGATAATGCTTTCCTTCTACTCAGCTCTGGTGAAACACACTTGGAGTGCTAGGTCTAGGTCTGGGTTCCCGAATACAAGAGAGACATGGATTCACTTCAGCAAGTCCAGCAAAGGGCTGCTAAGATTGTTAAGGGCCAACAGAACCTGACATATGAGTAGAGGTGCAGACAGCTGTGACTGTTCAGCCTAGAGAAGTGACTGTTCAGCCTAGAGAAGGCTCTGGGTGACTTATCCACTTGCATAAATATTTGATGGGAGAGAAAAGAATACAGAGCCGGACTGTTCTCAGAGGCATCCTATGGGAAGACCGGAGGCTGTGGGCAAAATCAGGAAATTCCATTTAAACAGCAGAAAACACTTTTTTGCTGTGAGGGTTGTCAAACACTCAACACATTACCTACAGAGGTTATCTACTGAAAACCTGACCAGCCACAGCCCTGAACAATGTGCTGTGGTCACCCCTGCTTTGAGCAGCAGGGTTGGACTAGCTGACGTCCAGAGATGCCTTTCAACCTCAGTCTTTCTGCAGTTCTGTGATCTGCCAGCATCTCCAGTCCCGTAGTGCTGCTGGTGCCTGAAGCCACCAAAGCTGAGCCATCAGCTGCTCAGCACCACAGCTTTGGGCTGCAGCTTTCTGTATTCTCAGAAATTTCAGTTGCCACGGGGGAGATGATAAATTTGAGAGGTGCTTCTTTGAAGACATCTGATTTTGAGAACTTGATTTAAATACAGCAGATGCCAGTAAATGACAGTTTAGGAGTGCTAATTATACTCTGAAATATGATGCCCTTATATTTGATTATACATACATCTTAGAGCGTTACATATAATATAATCTTTCTATTTTATCTGTCAAAAAGAGACCTTTAATTTAAAGAAGCTGAAGAAAATGTAGCCATTTTTAAGTGTGACATAAGCGTTTCTTGATAGAAACATGGTCTTTTTGGTATTTGTAGGATTTTATGGAAGAAATTTAGCTATTTTTGTTTCAAAAACTAAATTTTCAGTGGCTAAAGTAAAATGAATACTGCCTTATATAAATGTTTCAATTAATATAACTTGAAATATTACTTTCTTCTTTCAAATGCTTACTTATAGGCATTTTCTTTGGTTTTTATTTGGTGCCAATTTGCAAGCCATTACTAGTATGCACAGCAATTGAATGATGGCTTTTCAAGAACTGTGAGAGACCTCTGGGTGCTGATGATCCAGTTACCAAATGTCCAAATTCACCTTTCTTGCTTAGCATCAGTTTGCCACACCAGGCACAGCAGGTTTACACTGAAGTGTTCAGCACATCTAAATTTGCACAGTACACCCTGGAATAGGAGTTCTTACTCCTTTTTGGAACAGAAACTTGGTAATGGAATTTATTTATATCAATTGCTCAGAAGCTGGTTCCACTTTATTTTTTACAGTAAAAGATGGCTCCCTGAGGCAAGAAAAGAGAGTCAGAACAGCAAGAATTAGGGTGGTTTGCAGGTAAAGACAAACACTAGCAAGACCGAACCTTGCTTGGGACTAATCTTTGGTTTCTGAAAGCAACAGACTGCATTGATACATTATCCATTAATAGAGTAATTTTATAAGGTACACAATGTCCTAGACCATTTAGCACTCAATTGAGTTTCACATCGCTTGTCAATAACTTCAGAAATGGTAATAAAATGGGCTTTGGCAGATTATTTTCATCTGACTACCCGGTGATTGAAGGAATTCATCAGTTTTGTACTCCAGCTGACAGGTTTCTCTCCTTTTAACACTGCAGTAAGGGAAGCGTAGTTCGCAGCAGACACATTTGTTAAACCGTTTTTCAGTTCTGACAGTCAAAAAAGCAACAAAACATTCACACCTTGAGCTTTGACACTCTCTGCGTAAAACTGGTCTGTTCAAAACCACTTGGAGACGGGCTGCTTCTGGTTTGGTTGATTTCAACTCTCTTGTTCTAGCTTGCTAAGATACAGCAGTGAGCTACTAGAAATGACACCCTTTCTTCTCTTGCCATGTACATATGGTATTCCTCCAAGCTTATCCTTCAGCTTACAGCAGCCATTTTTTTTCGGTGAAATCTTGTTTGCTTCCATGAGATTTGTTAAGCCAGCTAACGCTTCTATGAGGTCAGTCACTGTTGGTTTTCCTGCTCCAACAAAATAACTATTTTTGACCTTGGGCTTCCAAATACTGTCTGATATTGTCGCTGTGAAAATGCTACAAATGCGCTATGGCATTTGTGAAGATCTAAAAAGTGTGGAGTTGTCATTCTGTTTCAGTGGTGACATGCAAGAATTAAGAGTATAATTTCAGACCTGGGCGACTCTAGTGTTTCATGAATCTCTATTCTAAATTGAACCTGGCTATCCGGTATTTTGAAGTTGTTTGAATGATTCTTGTTTTCTGTGCTTATTTGGATAGGTATTGTTTCCTTTCTGTCATCACTTGGCTGTTAGTTTCAATAGTCACAATCCAAAGCTAGAATGAAAACGTATATATTATGGATTGCTCAGTGTCACCACCAGCAACGAGTACATCGAAGCCGTGGCAGGAGAAGTGCAAACGAAACGAATACGCTAGCACAAGGTTCCCACACCGAAGAGCGTTTGGAAGGATGCTTGCGTGCAAAACACTGCAGCCACCACCACGCCCTGCCACCCCTGCTGCCACCGGCTCCTACCCGCGCAGGAGCCGCAGGCAGCAGCTCCTGACTGCGCAAGTGACATTTCTCGACACCCAGCTCCGTACGGCGCTGCACGAAGCCAGGTTCATACGCGCCCTCCGAAGCCCCGCTGCAGCCCCGCGTCCTGTGCCTGGCGCTGCCGCTCCTGGCCCTGCTCTGGATCTAACCCATGGCAGGGACGCGGGTCCTCTGCCCCACCGCCCACTGCCAGACTCCTCCTCCATCGCCTCCCTTCTCCCCCCAAGCCTGTGGGGCAGCCCCAGGCCACGACTCACCCACCGGACCTCCACAGAGCCGAGCCGGGGCCAGGAGCTCCGGGCTGGAAGGTGAGGGGGGCTCCGGGGCTTGTCCCCCGCCTTGCTGCACCGCAGCAGCCCCTGACAAGAGCCTCTTGCCCTCCCAGGACCTTGCTTCCCACCGGCATTGCCGTGCATCGGCCCTGCCGGACCCCTGCCCCGGTACCAAGCTCTGTGCGCTCGGTGGACGCCTGCTCTGCCCCAGGGCCATCGACTCATCTTGTGCCTTCTTCCCCCATGGACCCTCTACCGCAGGGGGGCTTGGGACCCCCCAAGGCCCTGGAGCAGAGCAGCAGCTCCTCCGGGTGCTGGATGGAGGCCCCTCTGCTGCCTTGTCCTCCGGCGAGGACACACCGATCTGTCTTCTGGGAAGACGCCTTCCTCCATGCCGTCACCGGCCCCTTCGGTTTGGTTTTAACCCCTGGTAGTGACTGAGCCGAGCAATACAGTGTTTGCAAGATCGCTGCGCCCTCGGGCTGTGCAGCCCTTGGTCCCCTCCTGCCCACATCTGTCCCTCAGGAATGCTGGAGAGGGCTCTCTGGGATGCCTGAGCCTCTCTCCATAACCTTTAAACGTGGGGGGGGTTTAATTGCAGCGATTTAATATTGAGCCGTGAGCTCATGTCACAGGCACAGCTTTAATAACAAACGAGCTGCCTGCAGGCAGCCCCAGGCAGTGGGACCTGGAGCCCAGGGCGAGGGGTGCTGGGGTTGGGGTGCCCAGGTCCCGGTTGCTGCCCTCAGCCCTGCACATCCTGCCCGTGGGTCCATTGTCCTGTGTCCATCTGTCCATGTGCCCATGGCCGTGCCCCCCTGGGGGGGCTGCACCTGGGGTCTCACCCAGCACCGAGGGGGCACCGAGGCTGTGGAAGGAGCTGATCCCGGGTCACAGCTCCAGGATGCAGCGGCAGCAGCAGCTCGTCCCCATGCGGGAGGACACGGAGGGGACACCGGCTCCGGTCCCCCCACCCCATGGCTGCAGCCCCCCTTGCACTGCCCTCCCTGGGGGCCCGTGTGGGGCCCCGCAGCCCCGTCCCCGCGCGGGCAGGCGGTGCCGGCGCTGCCGCAGTGGGGCCGGGCACGTCAGACAGGTTTTATGGCTTCTCCGGAGGAACGGCTTGGCAAGAGGCTGAGCAACAGCATCGACCGCGCCGCGCCCCTCC
>JANHGB010026512.1:0-24606 GCA_026283785.1 Coracopsis vasa
AGAAAATCATGACATTGCTCTGTTATGCTGACACAACTTTGAAGTACTGTTGTTGAAAGAGTTCTTATGGTAGTCATGGTATATCCATGGGTCCTGGGTTCAGCAATAGCAGTAATTTTTTCTCTTTCTTAGTAGCTGGTGCAGTGCTGTGTTTTTTGACTTTCAGCCTGGAAACAGCTCTGATAACCCTGTTTTTAGTTGCTGCTCAGTAATGTTTACTCTGACCAAGGATTTTCTGAGTCTCATGCTCTGCCAGGGAGGATGGGAAGCCGGGAGGAAGCAGAGACAGGACACCTGACCCAAGCTAACCAAAGAGGTATTCCATACCACAGCACGTTATGCCCACTATATAAACTGGGGGCAGTTACCTGGAAGGGCTAGATCACTGCTCGGTTGGGTGGGGTATCAGTCGGTGGGTGGTGAGTGGTTGTATTCTCTTCCCTTGTTATTTCCCTTATCATTTTTATTATTGGTGGTAGCAGTAGTGGTTTGTGTTATACCTTAGTTACTGGACTGTTCTTACCTCAACCCGTGCAAGTTGTATTCTTTCGATTCTCCTTCCCATCCCTCCGGGAGCTGGGGGGAGAAAAGGGGGAGAAAAAAGGGGGAGAGTGGGAGAGCAGCTGTGTGGCTGACTGAGTTTAAACCATGACACCGTGGCAAAGAAGACCTGTTTGTAGAAACCTACACCTTTGCCTGAGAAATGTTAACATGCTTACATGGATACCTCTAGAGGACTTCTGAAGTTTGTGATCTGCAGTTTGCTCTGCTCTACCACGCAAATGCAGCTTCCAGCACTTCGCAGTGTGAGTCACTCCTGCAAGCAGCCTCTGTGCATGGTACACAGCTTGCCACCAGCCTTGGGTAGAAATGCTACGTGGCTTAAAATGCTTTGCAGATAGATTTTAGAGACTCTTACCTTTTTCACTTTACTATAAAAGTCAACAAAAAGATCTGCTCTCAGCCTTGTATCTTTTAGCATCAGCATCAAACTTTACAATATTATGTGTGTTGAGAACACTTCTTTATTCATTTCTGATCTTGTTTATGTCTAATTTCTCCAGGCTTACCTCAAAAATACTTTGCATTCAGTAACACATTTTCTATGTCATTTATTTACCATTTGTTTACCATTTCAATAAAAGCGTAAGAAACACAACCCTAACAGTTAACAGCATACATTGTTTCTCTAAGACAATTCTTGTAATTAGTATGTTAATTTCCCACAAATATGACCAAAGCTATACTAGCAACCAGTATTACCATGTGCTTCTGGGAAGAAAATAATTATCAAATTGTTTAAGAGTCTTCTGGGAAAGGAGAATGGAAGATCTGATTTGAGATGGTATGATGTCTTGAGAAAATTACATTATGTCCCTGTCATATTTTTCTCTATTATGATGCTGACTGCTGATGCATTTCTATTTGATAAGTGTTAATTTATCATGCAACTAGAGATATTCTGAATTATGGCTAGTTAAGTATCAGTAAGCAGAACATAAGAACCTGCTGAATGTGTGGCAGAAAGCTAAGCACTACCTAATGGTGGAGTTGGTCCTGTCAGATCTACTTGTATGCTATTAACAAACCTTGATAGCAGTTCGGGGGATTATTTTTTTCTCTTTCTTTTTGGCAAGGGTATTTGGACAATAATTACTTTTTTTTTTATAAAACTTCTTAAAAAGAATTATTACACTGGTACACTCTCTGTACTTCTGTATATTGCAATCCAGACCAAATTTGCTCATCACTGCTGTGTGTTAAAAGGTCTGGGATCTATTCAAAGGAAAGACCATCAGGATTGGCATAAACCTCTTTCTGGGCTTCTGTAGCATAGATAGCCTTAGATATCTTCTGCTGATTCAGATTCTTGTGATGACTATTTCATCTTTTCTCACCCTGGAGGCACACACATTTCTTGTTTAATCTATGGAGTGTAAAGACAAGCAGTGTAGTGATGCCATATGCTGATGAATCAATGTGAAAGTAGTTTGGCAAATTACAGCTTAGTTTAAAGAAAGGAGGCCCTTTCTAGGCATTTAGACCCTTCCAAGTCTAGATATTTCTCTTCACATGTGAAAGGTTAACCAGTTTGGTGTGTCTTCCGCATTTCACAAGAATTCTGTAATGTTTTAAGACTTTTCAGTTCTTCTGCTTTATTATTTAGGGCAATTACAAAAACATTCATTATCCCTTTCTTAGTGGCATTAACATTCTGGCTAAGGAAATCTGGAGGAGTGAGTGAGGTAGAATTTGAATATATAGAATATCCTTTAGCTGTACTGGCAACTCCAGCTCTTTGTTTCTTATAGGTATATAAGAATTTCTTCCAAAGACTAAACAAAGAAAAAGCTAAAAATCTACTCTGAAAGAACATAAAGTTTTGAGGAAAAGCTCACAGAAATAGTCTGCAACTGTGTTGTGTGTTCCTTGCATGGCTACCCAAGCAGAATACTTTCTAGCCATTTGTTTCTGCGAAACTGCACTAGATAATACTGAAAGCAGGAGGTTGCTTCTGAATTAGGGTAGGGAATATCCTTTCACATGATTTGATGATTTTATAAGAAGAATCTCAAAGAAAAAAAAATACACTGCAGACCCCAAGAGCCAAAAATCAAAGAATCTGTACTAAAGCTGGATGAACATTTGTTGGAAAAATATCCCTCCAGTATAGTAAGATAGAAAATGTTTATCCATTCTGGTTCATTTTATTACTGTGCACTCTGAATCTTAATTCTCAAAAAAGATCTTTAAAAATCAGATTGTTCTATTTTCCTAATGAAGCAGTTTGACTTTTCACATGAAGCTCATAGCATTTAGTATTTTAATGTCGTAAGTATTAATAATAATAAAATGCTGAAAATCTAATGAACATAGTTGTTTCCCAAGCAGCTATTATGTTTTTTAAAGAATATATACTGTTTGACTTTCTTTTTTCTGTATTTATCCAGCTCAGATGCACACCCTTTTAGAAATCCAGGAGGTTTGCTCCACACACTGTAGGGTGTGGAGGGAATGTTATCACTATTATTAGCATTAGTATTAGTACATTAGCATATTAGTATTGTTACCTGATCAAAAAAGCAGAATTAGATAATATTTTCTTGTACTAACATTGTTTAAATATTATGGTTAAATATGGATTCATCATTGACATTGATAAAGGTCTGTCATGGACCAGAGCTTATTTCTGAACAGTACATCAGAGAAGCTCATAGTTTACTCTAAGGGACAAGATGAAGAGGTATCTTTTTCACTCAGGTAACACAGTGCCATGTGTAATTATGTACTTCATCTTTTTTTTTTTTTCTTTCATAATTGACAAGGTTTTGACACTTTTATTTTGAGCCTATGATATTTCCATTAGATTCAGGTCTCTGATACCACAGTAACTTCAGGTCGCTATGGATCAGCTGGGGCAACTATGTGAATTATGTTCTGAGTAGAGTCAAATACCACTAACTTTACTGTCACCAAAACAATAGTCTACATAAACCTATCTTGCACTACAACTATTTTACCATCTGTGGATTTAGTAGCGCATAAAGGCAGTTTGCTGCATTGTTTATAAGCTAGACCACTGAGCAAAAGGAAGAAGAGAGATCTATATTTGTTTACATAGCTGAATTAAATTCAGAAAGCATGAACCAGCTCAAGTTCTCATTAGCAAATCTGGACCAATAATATTAACATTTTTTAAATGCATTTTAAAAACTATTATAAACAACAGAATTAAAATACAAATGGAGTCAGTCTCAATAATCTTTTGCAAACTGTCAGTGGTCCAAACCCCAATGTAATACATTTTTACATGTATTCAGACATAGCAAAGTGCCTTACAACTGCATGAAAATTCTTCTTTGTTACATGCCATTTCAGGAGAATCTCTAGCTCACAGAATGGATTTATAGCAATTCTCAAACATCTAATATGAGAGAAACTATGCACTGCAAAATATAAAAGTAGTTAACTTAGGGACCTTTTATACTTTTACCCAAAAACAATGAATATGAAATAAAACAACTAAGAAAATATCTTTAAAATGATTTAACTACTGTTAGAGGAATTAGACAAGGAAACACTCCAAGAGACAAATTAGAACAATCAAAGAGCACTAAGTATCAAAACACAAGGCAGTCTTGTTTGCAAAATGAAAGGGCTAAGAATATTCAGCAAATGTAATGATTTGATTAGTTTAGCATCAGTGGGTACTTCATCATGGGTAATGACAGTGAATGGCCTTAGGTGTCTAATATTTGCTTGCATGCATTCATCGCATTCACCATGACAACTTCTTTGAGAGCATAATGTATTGTGTATATACAAGAAAATGATAGAATATAGTTCCAAATCACATGTCCAGGATATTGTCTTCAGAGTAAAAGAACATATTGTTAAACTATGCTTTTCAAACTCCAGAATATTGGTGCTGATTTTATTTTAATTACTGAAACAGCTAATTTTCAGTTTCCTAGAAAAAACCTAATACTATAAAATTTCTATCTTTTACTCCATAATAAATTGTAAGAGAAAACTATATGTTCTTTAGGACTAGAATGAAAAAAGAATCATAACTCTTTTAATTATAAAGATATTATGGGATGCAATTATGTTAGATTAAAGGAGTGATTGTAACATAGTTTGCTTTATTTTAGTGATTTGGTGTGATAAAATGGTAACACTATCCTTTTTGAGTTGAGCTGTGATTGTGATGAAAATACCTTGCACCATATAAACGAAGCCTAGATTCACTCTCTGAGAATGTGGTGGATATGAACATGACTACAACAGAGTCCAAACTAATAACCTGACTGCACAAAATTATTTTAGATATGAGCAAAGTGTGCAAAACTGGTATGCTGCATTATCCTAATCAGTTAAACTTTGTTTTGAAAAATGAATTTATGATAATATAGTACAGAATCATTATGCATTTGACCTTATTAAACTGGAGTAGAAGCAAATTGTATACCATTGACCTTAACCGTGGATCACTGTGCAGATGAAAGAAAATAATTGCGCTAGTAAAAATAATAAAATGGATGCACACAGCTCTGCAAATTGAATGGACCTTGGCTCAGTGCTATTAGCAATGATTTAGCCTATAGAAATGGAGTTTTGTAATTAACAGTAAACGGGGACAAGAGAAAAAATACTAGTCCACTCTCTGCCTTTAAGCAAGAGTGGATGGATGCAATTGTATTAGCAGCTAGTTGTTATAAATATTGAGATTGGTTTTAAAGGCTGGAACAGAACAAATGCAGGGTGAAGATGGAAATTATGGGTAGAGGCCTAGAAATAATTGCTTTTGTAATCAAATGGGGCCAGTAACTAAGGAATCCCTAACTATTACCAAAATTAAGAAAATGGAGCTCTTGACACTGGCTGCCTATGTGACTTTGATGGAAATTTGACTTAGGCCCTGTCAAAGAACGTCTGGAAAGATGCCTTCCCTAAGGTCAATGAAAATATTCGTCTTCATTTTGTGTAAACAGCACATTAGCAACTGATGCTGCTGGACAGTGGAACAGGTTGTGGGTGCGTGCATATGGTCACTTAGGTGGAAGGATATGCAATCATTCTTGTTCCAGAGTTCCTAAACCAGCAATTCCAAGACACAGAAAGCCTATTGCAGGGCTTGGCATTTAAAGTGACACAAATTCTCCCACAGCCACTTGAGGCTTCATCTCAAACCTATTATTCAACAAAAATAATATGTTGCATGGCTGTTGGTTTTGCCCCCTCCAGTTGCTATTCTTTCTTCCAGAAGGGATAAAGAGTCAAGCTCTGCTTTGTCTTATTAATGTAATTAGTATTGGATTGATGAAATTGAGAGCAGAATTTATCCTGTGCTGTTTAAATTAAATGAAAACTCCATCAGGCTGATACTTTCCTATTACAGTGCATCTTCATTACAACATCATTTAATTCCCTTTGTGATTTCAGCCCTTTATTCCTTTCCTCATGCAGAGTATCACTCTGATACCATCAGTCAGGTAGGGCATTTTACTGCTTCCTTCATAGAATTTGGTTATTCCCAAAAGAAACAAGCACACGCAAAAAAAGGAGGGGTAGGGAAGGATCTTGATGAACATTTCGTATTTTGCTTTTAATGCTGCAGTATAAGTGACGAGATTTCCTAACACAAGCATGCTGAGAATATTTGTTGTAGCAAAGCAGTGCCACACAATGTTTACTGCACAGTTGTTAACATGAAAGGGGGATACACTGGCAGTATAACCAATACACAGTTGGCTTTCTTTGCTGGAGTGGTTTCATGCCAAACACATGAAGTTTTAATTATAAGCAGTTTGAAATATTTATGCTCTTTGCATTTCCTTTTTCTTGTACAGAAACAAGATAAAAGTTCTTTTGAAATTTGATGACAGGAAGCATTTGATATCAACACCATGCAATTGTGGTGCCTGGTTAATTAGTCTGAGTGAATATTTATGTTGTTGGGTTTTCTATTATTGTATTGTCCGCTTAGTGATACCTGAAGCCAAAAAGCGTCATTGTCCAAAAAGACCTGAAAGTAATAATCCTCCCCTCCTCCTTGCTTACATCTCCCCTTCAGTCCAAAAGGACTCCACTATGGCAGTCAAGCACCACTGCATGTATGTGGTTACTGGAATGAGATCCACAGCTCAGAGTTGAGTCATTTAAGCATTCCCTTCAATGCATGTGTTTGAAGGTACATTTAGCATTGAAGGACTTTTTCTGCTTTTGAACACTCACATCAATTCTTTTAAAGGCTTAGCTAAACTCACTGCAATTTTTAATATCACAGCTGGCACCATGATGCTGTGGTTACCTTTGTAAAGAGACTTTGTGGTTTGCAAAGACACACAGAAAGAGATAGGACCTGGGGTTTATCCCCTTTTCAGCCTTGAAGCTCTCCAGTATGCCAAACCAGCTAAAACTCATTGGCTAGGAAAAGGGAAAAAAAGAATATTATATTCTAGAGTTGAGTAGGAGGCAAGACATGCATTCTACACCAAAATGTGCTATGTGTTTTTTCTGAATTTCCCCCCCCCCTAACCTAACAACAATATAAGATAAAATATAGAAACATTTTCTCCCCTTTCTGGAAAAATAGCTGGTCATTTAACCAAGGCATGTGTATGTATTTATACATATATGCACACGCATATATGTACATAGATGGCATCTTTTCCTGCTTTTTGAATGGTTACTGTGCTTCTTGTGAAGCTCACTCCCATAAGAGCCCATCGGGTAGACTCTTGAGTCTGCCAGCTGGATCAGACCTCACAGGAAAGATATGTGGAAGAAAACTTTAGGTGCACAGATTGTTGTAAATTCAGCAGAATTTTTGAGAACTGTTAAAGTGATGTACCCAGATCTTTTCATGTATTTAAACTCTTGTCTTTACAATTGCTCCGATTTTCAGAACAAGTACCATAAGATGAAAAGTGATTCTTATTCATTTTTTCCCTCTAGTAGCATGTTCCTTGTCTGCAAGAGTGAATCAGTGCTTTCTGATGGGTACACCACCAGGTCATCTAAGATGGGGAAGGAAAAATATGATAAGCAATAGGGAATTGTTGAGGTATCTGGCAGTTGTTGGAAGGAATTTGTTTAGACATGGAATTAAAAAAAAACAACAACAAAACACCTCCCCCCAACCTAAAATCAAACAGAAACGTGTAAACTAACACAGACTTAACTAATTCTAAACTGCAGCTTTGCAAGATGGAGAATCTACTACTGAACAATTAATTACAACATGTAAGTTCAATAGCAATCCCGTTTTCTGTCCTTCATTAAAGTAACATCAGAAAAGTGTCTACACAGCAGATTGAAGTGTACTGTAGCCATACCTGAGTTTTAAATGAGCTGTTTTGAATACTGGGAGTCATTGCCAAGATCAAGGTAAATGAATCTTCCTGATATCTGTTTTGTCATGACTGTGCAGCTCTCATTACTCAGACTAGCTCATATAACATTAACTTGGGTATTTTCTATCTACATTATTTTCCATATTTCAAATATATACAAAATCAGCTTTCTTTTTTTCAGTTAACCAAGAAAAAGCCAGCTGCTTATGGTACAGTACAGTCAAAATGTTTCTTTGCAAGTCCCACACCTCTTATCTATGTTAGTCCCAAGCTGCATTCAGTAGTAACACTACCTGGGTGTTTATCAGGTCTCTTTAAAGTTGCTGCCTGATAAGCATGTTTTTTTATGGTTTGGTTTTGGTTTTGTGTGTTTCTTTTATGGTTTGGTTTTGGTTTTGTGTGTTTCTTTTCTGAGCAGTATTCCAATACTACCATGTCCCTTACAGCTGAACTCCTCCTCCATTTACCTTGTCCTCCAGGTCTTGTATAGATTTTAAAATTTTATCATCTCCCTTCTATCTTGCACAATGGCTTTCTCTAGCTTTGAGCCTGGATGTTCCTGGATGTCCAATGTCACGAATGGGATAGACAGACTTCTTGACAACCCACTTGATTAGCAAGGATTTGAGTATTTTCATTTAGAAATGGAAAGGAGAATAATGTTTACAGTTTCACTTCTAGTTTTTTTTCACTGATTGTTGTAACAGGTAAAAAACGAGCATTGAACTTGCTAAATAAAAGCAAACATACAATGACTATGAAACAAAAGGATCAAAGAGAAGGAGGAAAAAGAATATTATCAGAAACTGGTAAATACAGTTTACCATTAATATCTCTTAAAAAATATGATTTCCTTTCATGTGTATGTACCCTCATTGAAGAAACATTGCCATGGTATCCAGCCAACTGCAGTGCCTCAGTCTAAAGCATCACCTCTGCACTATGGCTTTTCTTGCAGTAAGACTCTATTGCCTGCATAACGATGTGTGCAACTGGGCGATCAATCCCATTTGTGATTGTTTGATGATTTCTTTATCTCACAAGGACTTTATCTCTTAGTTTTTTCTGGCTCATAATGAAGGGGTTTTTTTCAGTGCTAATTAAGTAACTTTTTTTTCCCTACTGCCTTCAAAAGTTTTTTTTTACTTATAGCATGTGAAAAAAAAGAAAAAAAGTGTCACCACTGGGAAAAGGTTTACAAGCACCATCATCTTCTCTCCACCAAAAGGATTCAGAGGACCAATTAGTAATACACTTCTCTAATAAAAAATGTTGCTGTATAGCTCCATAGAACACCTTCTCAGCCCAGAGCTGTGAAGCCCACTTGACTGGGGAAGGGAAAGTACTAATCAGAGAACTAATTAATGAACATTTATAAGGGCTGTAAGCAACGCTATAGATTGACATTTCATAGGTTGAGCATTTGACTGAAAAATAAACCTGAACCCCTTGGATGAATAATCAGGATGTTCTTTCCTGATATCTTAAGGCATCTTTCTTCCCTTTTTTGCTTAGTTGTCTTTAAAATGAGTCAAAATCTTTTTATTTAATTCCAAAATAATTATTTAAAGCTTCATGAGGCTTGATAAATTTGATTCCCTTTAGCTAGCAGTCCACGCTCCATGACTTCAGTAGCAAGTTATGCTCTAGAGTTAGAACCTTGCAGGTAGAAAGCCCAATTAGAGGGTTTCCTAGAGGGCTTGACATGCTTGAGTGCCCCACAGTGTAAAAAGTCTGCTAATTCCTGTGGTGCTAAATCCTTCAGCATGCTCTTTTCAAGAGGCAAGAACAACATATCAAGAAAATGATGCTGACCTTCTGCCTTGCAAGCAACCTCAGAGACAATATACTCCCAGTAGGTGAACGGGTCCTCAAGGTGAAGAAACATGTCCTTTCTCAAGATTTAAGATATTAATAAGTGCCCCCTTACAACCTTTATCTATGGCAATCATTTTCAGCATCTGACTTTCTTTTAATTAAAACTCCATTTGCTACATGTAGCTGTTTAAGTCTTGCAGATTGCAATATTTTGTCAAACTCACAAATTTATAACACAAAAAAATATGTTTGATAATGCCTTTCATTCAGCTTTCTTATAGTTCATCATAATGCTGGCACAATAAGACACAATAAAACATGGTACATTGCTTGTTCCTGTACCGTTGATGTGAAAGCAGAATACAATGAATATAAAAGACACTGTAAGCAAGATCATTGCAGAAAAGCCTGAGGCTCGTCATTTCTTACAGTGGTTTTGCTGTAAAGATTCATAGAAGTTTGATTTTTAAAAATGTCTCAAAGAGGCAGGGTTTGTAGTTTTGGGGGATTTTTGTGTGTTTTTTTCCTTTTTCTTTCTCTCAAATTTGCAAGAGATTTTTCCTTTTGAACAATGCCTGATAATCTGTGTTGCTATAGCCTTTCAGGCCATCAAAAAAAAACCTTGTGGGTGTAATGCCATATACTTTTCCAGTGGGATCATCACCAGCAGCAATTTTTCACATGCTGAAAATCTGCGCTGCTGCATTAGTACAGCAGGGATTTTGTTAGTGCCAGTTGAACAGAAGTTTTATACATGAATATCCATTAGGTCATAGATTGAAACTGCTAAATTATTTCATATCAAATACTTTTAGATCATAGTGATTTTGAGTCATGGTCTGCCAAGTTGGACTTGATTTGAAATGGTCACCTTGTGATGAAAAGCTCTTTATCCTACTCATTTTATTTCCAGTGGTAATACAGTGGTGCACAGAATATCCAGTTGTGCAGTTTTGGAGAGGGCTTATTTGATACCTCTTAAGTTGCCCATCTGTATTTATTTTTTTATATGAAGTACAGTGCCATAGAAACAACCCCACTGTGTATTTTAGGTTGTTGTTTCATAGCAGTGTTTCAGACTAGTCTTGATTCTGCCACTTGGTGAAAGGAGTCTTCCATCAGAGAAGTTATCAAAACCCCTCTTTTAAATGCATAAGCCTTAATAAGGGGAAAGCGTTTGCTTATTTACCTGACATTGCTCATACCTTAAGAGGTTTTGGTGCTCCTCTTCCGGGATTAGAGAAAAAGTCTCTTTCAGATGTGTTATAAAAATCATTCTATAATAAAACACATTAATCAATCAAACTCTCAGGAGAGGTAGTGAGATGGTACAAGGATGCATTCATTACACAGAAGGTAAATAAAAGATAGAGACTTCTATGTTCCTTGGAAGGAAATTCTTTAGTACAAGAAAATAACTTACTCTTATTTTATGAGTCTTATGGAGGCTTAAAGGTTAGGGGGTTTTATACCCCCCTCTGTAACTAGAACAATTACACACTGCTTCTCTGTGATCATGAAGGTTCAGTATTCACTAGGTATTGTATTGGAATTCAGCATATTTTTTAAAATGCTGCATGTAAGTTGAATGCGACAGCAGAATTGAATTAAGGTCGCCTATCAATGCAAGTACAGTTTACTTTTACATTCATGTGTGAGATAAATCACACATTCTTATACCTGATACATCATACAAAATATGTTGGTTTTCTCTGGTTTGTTTTCTAGCTACAAAAGAACACAGTTGTCAAACAAACTAAAATGAAATTGTCTCTGGTATTTTAACTTCTCAGCTTTGTAGCCTGGCAATTAGGTGTTAACCTGCCTGGCTTAGCATTGTGTTACATCAGTCATAAAAGATTGAAACAGGTTAGATGTGCTCATTTCTATAACCAGACATCCCATTCACACATGCATTCTATCCAAAGCAATTACATAGTTCATTTGATATGAAACTGCATTTGTGTTTCTGTGTTTATACTTTATTTTGCCTATGGATAGGGAGAAACGGTTGGTTTTCTGTGTATTTCCTCATCCTGTCTTTAGCAGCTTGTATATGCCTCCATAATTTATTTGAAGAGAAAAAAAATCACAAAATAAAGATAATGGTACTTCCAGAATACAATGAGGAATTGTTAGCGCCAGCAGTAGATGCTGTGTTATCCAGAGTGTCTGCCATAAATATGCATATGCCAAAACTAAAAGGGAGCAAAACTGTAATTCTTTTCAAAATTGTGTATTATTTCAAGCTACAAATTCTATCCTACCACTTGGAATAAAGAATTTGGATATTCTCATCTTCACAAGAACTTCTTAAAAACATCTTCCTTTGTCATGGATATGGATGTACCTTCTCTAATATGATGGATGTGGCACAGGATGTCATTTCTGCAAGACTTGGACTTTGTGTGAGACTTGGATAAGAATTCAGCTTCTGTAGTAAATTCTTGGATATTATTAACATTGGCATAACTAAAGATCCTTGGCCATTACTATGTGACACTAAGCTCAAGGAGAAATACTATACATTTTCTATCCCAGCCTTCTCTTTGGTCCACATTATGTAAGGGGTTGGCCCAGGATATAATTGGTCACAAATCAAAGCAGTACCAAGAACAAGATGCATGTGCTCCAAACAGAACACCAAAGCCAGGGATGAAGAATGAGTTTGGAGTCTTTGTTATTGCAGAAATCTAAGTATGAAGTCTAATACTTCATTTAAGAAGTAGCTGTGAGCATTTGGTGACACATTAGGAAAACTTCTGAATTCTTAAGTGACAAAGGAAGATTTATTTGGTCTTTATGCTGGCATTTTACTTTTGAACATTTGAGGAATTTTGACTAAGTTTAAAGAATGAAGCCATTATTATTTTAGGCTTATCACTCCAGAGCACAGCTCTGAATTCCTTGCACAACAAACTGCCCAGCTTCTGCTGAGATCATTGACAGTTTCATGTGCATAAAGAATGCAAGATCAGATGTTCCAAATAAATGTTTGGACAGAGCCACTATGCAAGACTTTTCTTCTTTTGTAAAGCCTTTTGTCTTAGTTTCTACCTATAGCCTGAATTCTCTTTTTCCTTGATGCTCATTATTTATGAAAAATGCATCAAGATTCATTTGTATTGTTGAGCATTTCCAAGAGATTTTATTAGACATTTTTAGTGCAAGGACCATTTTGGAGAATATATGTGTTCTTATGCTCAGTACTTGCTCTAGTTTCTCTTCCTGGCAGTTATGACAATTAGTCATAGCCTTCCAGACTGTGGTTAGAAAAGAGGCAATAAAAACACAGGGTGAAATCCTGACTCCATTGAAATAGAAAGGAACTCTGCTACTGACTTCAGAAAAGCCTGTTTCTCTACAGTACACTACTTTTTGGTTCTTGCTGCAATGACAACTGCCTCATGTGCTGTCAACTCATTCAAAGTCTAATTTCCTTCTGAGGCTTTTTTTTATTAGAAATTGAGATTCATAAAAAAAGTCAGGTTTTAAAAGCAATGCAAAGTACACCCTAAAGTGCAGCAGGAAAATCTTATTTGATTTAACAGTGTTTGAAATACTTTCAATTCTGCACTTTCCAGCTTATCAAATACGAATTTGATACTCACTCCAAAGAGAATTTTACTTATGCTGTCTTGGTAAGACTATTTATCTGCAAATTCTTTGTGGCTGGTCACTCTTACCCTTTGTCTCACGCAGTTATCAAGGGTTTGCTGAGGTGAGTAGCTCCAGAGGGGACACCTTCAGCACCGGATCGTGGGGACATCGCAGAGAGCAGGAGCCTCGTTCCTGAGTCACCAGAGCCATCAAGGGAGTCCCAAGTCCTCACCAGGACTTGCCAACAACCAGGCAATTTTTAATTGATTTGATATTTGGGATATTTTATTATATTGTCAAAAAATATTTTTAGGAATATTAGAATTTTCTACTAAATAATACTTGGGTGGAAAATCCCAAATCAATTTTGCTGATACCTGAGACTACAAGTTCACTGACATGACTGAACAGATCTATATGGATATGCTCAGCTCCTGGGTTTTCTTTTAATTCAATGCAGTCACTCACTTACTTCTCTGCATATGAGGGTCCTGACAAAGCCTACTCTAATCAGTGAGATTTCAGCTGAACTTAAAGTTGACATCTCAGTTGGCTAAATTTAAGTCATATTATAAACATTCATTGTTTTGTGTTTTAATACTCTTGTGCTGACAAAGTAACATAGGAATAGCTACAGATACTTACCATACGGATTTTTTGCCTTTTCTCAGTGATTGCCAAGATGCTGGCAGGCAGTAGTTTCACATAATTTCCATCTAATGGTTTGATATCATATAAAGAAGAAAGGAAACTTGTAATGAATCATAAAAGACATTTTCATTATCTAAGAATAAACTGGATGCAGTTATTGAATGAGACAGTTCAGTGTTATTGTATCCTAGAAATTTTCACTGAAACGTAGCTAACAGCATCTAATGCCCCCAACTAAGCATGAGTAGGAATGAGATTTATGAAGCAAGAGCAATAATAAAAATTCTGAACTTTCTGGATTTCAAAACCACATTGAGATCAAACCTGGATTCTGTTTACTAAAAGAATTGCAGCCTTAGTCTATTTGGCAGCACCTTATCTCTTATAGAGAGAGGAGAACAAAAAAAGAAATAACAATAGAACTAACAAGTCTGGCTTATCATGAATGACCAAATGTATGATTCCTATCCTAGCATTAAAAGTGAATACAGAGCTGTGACATGGGGATTGCAGTTAATCTAAAAGCAATGACTTATATAGCTGCAGGCATATTGTTAAAATTCAGCCTTTTATCACATCTCCCCTTTCCATTTTTTCGATTCTAATCAAAAGGCTCATTGATTTTTCTTGCCTATGGTAGGGAGAATCCAATACAGAATGAAGAAAAAAATGGTCTCTTAAAAAAAAATCAGCTAGTGCAGTGCAGTGAAATGAATGCTCAAAAAGTTAAGACCCTCACTTCTTCAAGGGAGCAATTCTTTAAGTATTACTTGGTCACTGAAGTCCACAGGATCATTCAAAGGAGCACAGTTTTTGATGGAATCCCAACTTTGAGCTTGCCATCAAAATTATTTCTTACCAGCTATTCTGTAGTACTACTCAGTAAATTCACCCGTGGAGTTGTTTGCAGAAGTAGCAATGCTACTTACAAGTTGAGTATTTTACAAGGACATATAAATCAGCAGTCTCTGCTCAGATGAGCTTATGCTTCTTAGACTGAGAGTGAAGCATCTTGGTGAGGCAAAAGATAATAGTTTCAGAGAAACAATATGGAGGAATTTGGGTAATACTTTTGGTAGGACAGCAATATCGTATAGGTTACTGACGGCTTTTCTTTTTCATGACACCAAAACTTCAAAAACCTATACCTCAAAATCTCCAAGTATTTCACTCAACTCTACAGAATATTTCAAAAGACATCTTTTGACCTTATCAACATGATTTTTAACTGTATTGATAATTCCATGGTTGAAAAGAGAATGGCTTTTAATTCTAAGTGCAGGTGGTATGAAAAAGGATTCTCTCATCGCTAATGGGTGTGCTTTTCATCTTGCCTTGAGATATTGCATACATGAGAACAAACTAGTTGTGGAAAACTCCCAAGAAGCTGCAGTCACATTGCTTCCATCTACACTGGTGTATATGACACTACAAGTGCTGTAAAGTCGCACCATTGTTCATTCTATTTTCAGCCTTGGAATATTATTATTTAGCCTAAGACAAAAATGATTTCATTCTTCTGGTTCTTTCTCCTTCTGTAAAGTTGAGATGGATCTCAAATATTTAAGTTACCTATAAATGCTTATAAAATCATAACATAACATTAAAAAATAATACTATACCATATGCTCAGCATTATTTAGCTTTATAATGTATTATTTTTCTATCCGTATTCCTGCTTTTGCTGATAAGGGCAAACAAGTTATGCAGGCCATGAATGGAAACCCTTATTGATATGTGGGAAGAGTGAATGAATGGGTTTTGCTCTGTCTTATGACTCTGACTCAGCTCCAGTTCTCTCCCAGAAGTGTTATGAAGTTTGTTCTGGTAGGAGACCTCAGATAGTCGTGCCTTATCAGTTCAGGAAACATGGGTGAAAAATGTTTAAACTGAAGCCATTGTATGCTGGAAAATTATCTCAGAGGCAGGATACTGATATCAAGTGAATAACAGGTCTTATCCAGTGTAACAATTTTTAACTTTCTTTGCTCTGTTGCACAAAGTATTAGAAAAACCAGATCATAAAATCCATAGAAGATATAGTCCTGTCTTTTCATTTACTCTGTAAAGTGCTATTTGCACAAATGACCCTAATATTAATAAAATGGCTCACCAGTAAATGGGAAACATAATTTTCAAATTGGCATTATTCTTAAAAATCACAGCAATAGAAAAAATAGAACTGTATCGTTGTTGCAAGGGATGAGTGGGGAAAATAAATGCTATTTAGAAATATAGGGGATTGTTTGACATGATAGATACTGTGCTTATGATGAAGAAAACAGCTTTTTTAATTCATCGTATGTAGTAGGGAAATTGCATAAAGTGAAAGAATAAGATAAAAACTTTATCTCAGTCCTTCTGAAGGCTCTTGATGTATTGATTTACATTAGCTCATACTGTGTATATTGCATGATAATGAGACTTGTGTTTATTCATTCATATATTAAGCAAAGCATCAGAATTCAAAATCAGGTATGCTTATATTTATGAATATAGTCTTGTAGTAAAGCAGCAGCTACACTAAGCCATGTACTGGAGAGAATTGTTACTAAGGCGAAGATCCATCACATTTTTATAGAGAGAAATCATAGGTCCATACTTCACACTTCTGGAAAGGCATTAACAATAAACTAGATAGGAAATCATTCAAAATGACATGAAGAAAAATAATTGTATGGTCACTAGAGAACCTTGAGCAGACCAAGAGTTATACTTGTAAAAATTACAATAGGAACACATCCTTTACAAATGTCTTGTAAAATGAAAGGTTTAATATCTTTGTTGTATTTTGAGCACCTCGTTTTTCTGGTGATCATTTGAAAATGCTCAAGTGATTTTAGCAACTCTACTCCCAGGAAAAGTTCTTTTTTATTACAATTTTTTTGAGCTTTGAGAAAATGATAGATGATTTTCACGTTTTTGACAGGGACACAGGAAAGAATGGGATAATAAAAATTGGGAAATTGCTGTTTATTGATAAGATATCTCATACTTATATCCCACTTTCTTTATTCTTTCAATAACCAATGAAAGAGAGAGTCATATTTACATACACAGCTATCATCCAATTTTTATAAAGCCCAGCAGCTGTTCAGTACTACACAGCTATTGTGCTTTAGTCAGGGGCAGTAAATAAATGTTTTGACTGGATCTGCCAAATGCTTTTAGCTAATCAAAATATGCAGATCTGAGATTTTATATGGACAGGATTGTAACCTCTGTTTGTGCTAAAAATTCAGAAGATTCTTTCACAGCTTCAGGAGGCTAGAACAATGTCGTTATGTCTCAGCTGGGATGACACACAGCTATGGGACTGCTTTATGCCCAGTGTCTTTCTGTCTGATATCTTTCAGTATCTTTCTCTTTGGCCTGCCATGGCCCTTTCCAGTTAATGAGACATTCATCGAAGACTGAATATCTGCAGCTGAAAAGAGCAGGAAACTTATGGAGAAGAAAAAAGAAAACAGTCATTGTACTAATTTCCTTATATAGACATACCCCAATACTTTTCTCCTCTATTTGTGTGCAGGTTGCCCCTTACTGTTTATGGCAACTCCATTAGGAGAATATGCCCTTTGGTGTCTACAGTGCTTTTCCAGTCATAAAACCAGCTTGTGCATAAAAGCACATGGGTATAGTATTCTCAGTTCTTATTGTTTTCAAGGAACATTCAGAAAAAATGTTTATTTACATGCCTAAATGTAGTTTGCTTACCTAATCATGTGATTGTGGGTAAGTTTCAGAGGGAAAATTCTGACTTTGAAGTTGGGTAAGAACCTAACATTCTCTGTTTGAAAACATGAAAGCAATTTGAAAATGGTAGCTAAAGCTCACATACAAATACCCATAGTATCCACTTCCTGGAAGAGTTAACAAAACAGTAGGATCCAGGGATCCTGTTCTCTCTTATAGTCTATCACACTTGCCCTCATTTTAACCTCACAACTCTCTAAACTAGGACTATTGAAGTCAACAGCACTGAAGTCAATAGCTGCAATGAACTGCAGTGAGGTCAATAGCACTATGCTACTGTAAAATTGGCACAGCCATGAGAAGACTCTGTCTCAGTATCTTTAACTGTCAGCTGTTTCTTTTCTTCTACCTCCATCAATTGACAGCGACTATGTGAGACTTAAACTCCCAGGAAAAAATCATTTGGTGCAGATGGAAATAAAGGAAAACAGATGGGAACAAAGGAAAATCAGTCTTATAAATCTCTGCTGAGACAGGTAAATAAGAAGCTGTTTTACTGGAAAGGTGATCATAAGTCAATAACGAAACTTTTTTGAGGCTATGTAGACAGTGTATATTAGTTAACTGCTGAAGAGATTGTATGATGGAATTTCCAGTTGTGGTTTTATAAATGTGTATGTGCTTCCACTCTTCTTAAACCAGGATACCTCTCTGAGCAACTTTTCCTTTAAACTGCAGTAATCCTAGCCTGCAAAAATAAGGAACGAATTCCAGAAATTAGGAATATACAAATCTCAAGGCATATGAGTAATATTGACAGAGTTTATAAGTAAACAGCTCCAGAAAATAACTTTTTAAAATGTTAAAGTGAGAAGTAAGATAAGAGAGAATAAAAACACAACAAAGTTATAACCACTTGTGTAAAAGAGGAGGTTTGAGAAAAGTAATTCTGGTCAGCTTATGTCATATGTCTAACAAAATGGCTGATGAGTATGAGCATCTCCACATGATTTAAGGACAACTGAAGGGAATTGGTTACATTAGAAATATTAATGCTTTATAGCATTAAGGTAATCTTGTTTTCTCCATCTCCTACTACTCCCCCAGCTCTGGTATCTTTAACACATTTCCCCAGATAGCAGGGATATGCTGGTGGTTACTCTCTTCAGGTTTTTAAATAGTACAGTGCAAGACTTGCAGGGGGCAAGTCACAATGCCAAGTTTTCCTTCTGAAGGTTAGCTAGCACTGTGAGCAAACCTCCATTCTGGTATATGGATGAGGCTACATTGACTTTAATGGAGTCAGTTAAGTAGTTGATGGTCTGACCTTATCTGTCAACAAGCGGCACATAAGGATCATAAGCTCTTTGCTATTCTGGATGTTTAATAGACTTTCTGATTGCTATATACTGGGAGCATTAGCAATTATTTTTGTACATTATCATATCATAAATTCCGTTAAGAAGGATAGATTTTCACCATGAAAATGACTGGGGAAAATTGCTCTAATTTGACAATAATTTCTATGATATGAAGAGAAGTACGTATGAAACTTTCTGAAAGTCTATTCCTTGTATGCAGTTAAACTATTTATATGGTGTATAATTAATATGTTCGGTGATTTTGGTAAAGGCGCTTAGCTTTTAATCCTTCTCAAAAGATAAGACATCACAGGAGCAAAATGCAAATTTGAGGTCTTATTATACGTTTGTACAATAATTTCAAGCACTTTAGGACTTTTCACTGTGGATGAGAGAAAAAAAAAAAAACAAAAACAACAAACCCCAAACCAAAAAGAAATGCAGAAATCCCCATAAGCTAATGATTACATTATCAATGCAAGCAAATGCCTCAGCACAGTACTGAAAGAATTAGGTATAACAGCAATTCAATGCTGTCTGAACTCATGGTGTAGCATATCAGAAGGTGATGAGATACCTTAGTTTCACATAGGTAATTTGGATGTCTAATAGGTGTAGCAACTACATGCTGTAAATCCATTTACTTAAAGAAAAAACTTCCCAAATTCAGAGGCTGCAGAAGCCTCAAATATTGTTGAACTGCCAGCTTCATTACACAAGGTTAGAAAGAGAGACAGACAGACTCCAGAGTCTGTCACGCCTTTAGCATCACAATTTGCATGCAAAGAAGAGATGGCATGATTGTAGTCTGCAAAGTGTATGAAGCTAGTGGCCATATACTCAGATAAGAGATAAAAAGAGGACAGAACCAGAGCAAGCTCTGAAAGCTGTGAGAGATGACGTCTGATTGTTTCAGGCATTTCCACTAATACATTTACTGTAGTTTTGGAGGGGTGTCAACATTTCAGACAGTGCTGCGTATGCATTTTTCTGTGATGTACACATATGTCATTCACTGTTGTTGAAGCTCAAAGTTAGTTTCATAGAGTAAATCTGTTTGTAGAAACAGGAAAGCTTCTCAGTGAATTAATGAATCTGATTTTGCCTATATAAAGCTCTATATAACCATATTCTTTTCAACTATTTCCCTTGGCAAGCACATTCTCTAAAATATACCTCCCTGCCTACCATCCCTTATGCAGAGGACCTGTTGATCACAAGTCAGGCTGGTGCTGAGAGGTTCCCTGCTTACCTCATGCTGCTTGGGGAGGACGAGAGAAAGCCAGGAAAATAACTACTGCCTTACCCTGACTGAAGGGTGAACCTGGTTCCTGAACTGCTCCTATTAGCTGCAGATTTTCACGTAGGAGTTTAAGCTATGAGACCTCTGTATCTCTGTCAAATCTATATAAGGTTGGATAACGGATGCATAAGTTGTTTAGTAGGGATTGACGGACTAATAAGCAGATGGACATCTGGCTTGTGTAAACCTTATTTTCTTAGGAAGTAGTTCTTAAAATGTCCTCAGGTTTTGACTGTCTTTAAAAACAAGTGTCTGATTTTCCCCATGAAAAGTCTGGTTTAATATTGAGCATGAAACAGGAAGAAAGTCTTAGGAAAAGTATCTATTCTATGAGGTTTCCAAAGCTGTTCTCCAGATTCAGGAAGGTTTCTTTTAATAAGCCGAGGTTGCTTGGATCACCTGAGATTATATCCGACAGGCTAACGTATCATTCATTTAATTTGAGCTTTGCAACTCTCATTCCATCAATCTATGAATCAGTCATCCAGTGGCTCTATGCCACTAATTGAGACACAGTGGGATAAAACAAGAAGTTTAATACCTGAAGAAAATAGGAGCAACCAAGATTCAGCCATATAATAAAATGGTTACTCAGCTTGCATTAAGCTGTATATTATTAATATTTCTGAATTGTAAAAGATATATTTGCAATGCTAAATGTATCTACAAAAACCAAAAAAATTCAGTTCAAAATCATAATTTTTTTTTGAACAATGAATACATGAATTAGATGCATAGAGTTCACGCTAACTAATATTCTATTACCTGAAAACCATCTATGCTACAGAAGAATTTTGTTTCACAATATTCAGGTGAAAAGTTACTATACTTGTCATTCTAGAGAACATACCTCCCCTAAGAGCATGGATAAGAAACAAAAACAAGCAGCTGTCCACATTTTGGCAACGTTAGTTTGAAGGTGGTTGAAAACATTTTAGTTTCACTTGAAAAGATTCTACATCCCCTGTGTCTACTTTGAGGTTGAGACTCAAACTTAGGAATACAAAGTAAATCAGCACTGGACTGGAAATGTTTATTAATGTCAGGTCAAAACACAGTGGATTTTATTCAGTCTTTTTCCTCATGATCATTGAAATTATTCTTCAGCAAATGACATAACTTCCTACAAAACAAATCTCAGTCATTTGCTAAAAGGACTTATTTAATGAGTAGCTGCATTAAACTAATTTTGGAGAATGTCCCAACCATGTCATTTTTATTCATTGCTTCTGTCTTTACAAAAAACATCTATAATGGTACTCTGAAAAACTATTGTAAAATTAAAGCTTTTTGAATAATTCTGAAAATCAGAAAGAGAGATTATAAATTCAGCCTTGTAAACACTGGTACTGTTGGAGAGCAGTATGTCCTGTTTTGAACACATTAATAAATCTTGTCACAGCAAATTATATTTTGCCTATTCATGTTGCGAATAACTCTGCAGCTTTCAAGAATGCACAGCAGTAAGTAGTGGCATATTTCTGTTGACTTTCTGCCCTATGCAGACCAAACCCCATGACTTTTCAGGTATCCTCTCTTTACTTTCCCATTTCAGAAAGACTGCCAGATTCATAGCTCATTCCAAGTGCAGGAAAACAAGCACCTGCTATTTCAGATTGCAATGACTTCTGTCTGGCCCATTATTACATCATAAATTGTGTCTCAGGATGCCAAAAGAACGCCAATCATTATGAAAGCTGTTTTATTTCCATTGCTTTAGACAACTGATTTAAGAAACAAGTCTCTCTTACATAAGAGTTCTGGACAGTAAAGTAACACAATAAAATATATGGAAGTGGTTCTTTTTATGCCAAATTTCAGTCAAATCTCCACACTAAAAACCATTTTAGAAATTGACAGCCTTCAAACCAGGTGAATTGTGCTTGATAGTAGATTTTTAAATATAGATTTCACAAAGTTTTGCCATTAGACTGGCCTTTAAAATTGTCGTTTTGATTGTCTCCACTTTTCTTTATCTTGTCTTTAGCACTACCTGATACACAAAATATGTTTCATTGTACTTTAAAAAGGCACCGTGTTCTGTGAATATTTGATGTCAAGAACTCTCATGAGGACCACAGAACTGATGACAGACACCATCTTGTCAGATGTCATCTTGCTCATCTCACTGGGCTGAGGTACCATAGCTACATTTACACTATTTGTTCAAGCTGTATTTTAAAGCTTGTAGTCTAAGAGGTTTGATAAAGCACCTTGGTAACCTCTTTCACTGATTCACTAATCTATCTGGACAAAGGGATTCAGTGCACCCTCAGTAAGTTTGCAGATGACGCCAAGTTGGGCAGGAGTGTTCATCTGCTTGAGGGTAGAAAGGCTCTAAAGAGGGCTCTAGAGAGGCTGTACCAATGGGCTGAGGCCAATTGTATGAGATTTAACAAGCCTCAGCTCTGGTCCCTGCATTTGGGCCACAACAACCCCATGCAATGCTACAGGCTTGGAGAAGAGCAGCTGGAAAGCTGCTTGGCAGAAAAGGACCTGGGGGTGCAGATTTACAGAGCTGAACATGAGCCAGCTTGTGCCCAGGCAGCCAAGAAAGCCAAGGGCATCCTGGCCTATATCAGCAACAGCGCAACCAGCAGGGCCAAGGCAGTGTATTTGGCACTGGTGAGGCTGCACCTCAAATCCTGTGTTCAGTTTTGGGCCCCTTCCTAAGGAAAGACATTGAGGTGCTGGAGTGGGTCAAAAGGAGGGCAACAAAGCCAGTGAAGGATCTGGAGAACAAGCATGATGAGGAGTGGCTGACAGAACTGGGATTGTTTAGCCTGGAGAAAAAGAGGCTCAGGGGTGACCTTATTGCTCTCTACACATACCCTAAAGGAGGTAGTAGTGAGGTGGGGGTCAGTCTATTCTCCCAAGTAGCAAGTGACAGGATGAGAGGAAATGGCCTCAAGTCATGCTAGAGGAGGTTTAGATCGGATATTAGGAAAAAAATCCTCACTGGAAGACTTATCTAGCCCTGGAACAGGCTGCCCGGATAAGTGGTTGAGTAACTGTCCTTGAATGTATTTGAAAGACACATAGATGTGGAACTTAGGGACATGGCTTTGTGGTGGCCTTGGCTGTGCTAGGTTAATGGTTGAACTCAATGATTCTTAAGGTTTTTTCTAAACTATTTTATGCTTCTATGATTTTTTTTTCTTTTAGTTTTACACTTGCAGGATGATAATTTTATAAAAATACATTTCTATTACTTGTTTAAAAGAATTACAAATGGAAAAAAACAGGCAATTTTTATCACTTTTACTTCTTTCTTGTTCAGCATATTGTATGCTGGTAACAGTGTCAAGAAGCAAAAGATTAGTTTAACGTAATTAGTTCTTCATATATCTCAGCTGTTGTTATCACCTAATTATCCCCCAGCTGCTTTGAAATCATTTGTTAAGACTCCATTGTCCCCAGATAGCAAAGATTTTTAATTTTATTTAATCAAATTTTACCAGATGTATATTTAAGAACACATCAGGGAATTTTATGGAAAATTTACACCACATTACAGCACATAGTGTTTTGGAAATACATTCTCTCTTAAAATTTGCATTATGCAGAGCTATATCATTGTGTACAAAGAACATTGATAAAATATGAGAATACTTGTGGCAGTTTAATGTGGGTTTTATTTTTAGGACTTCTGTTAGTGCATTTCCTTTTAACAGGTGTTAATGTACTAGGCTTTCAGCAAAACAAATTAGTAAGGAATTTTTATTACTTTTATGGGATTGCTGAAGACCTTTTTCTCATTTAAGAAATGACATATTTTAGTCAATTAGAATTATCATCATTTTTTTACATAACAACTCACAACTGTGATGTCAAGCCAAAGTTTGGATGAACACATGAGAATTGTATATGTGAAGTTTCCATGAAGGACCTGTTCATCAAAGCTAGTATTTTCTTCCTTGGTTTTGTGAGAACTCTGACCCTTGCTTTCACCGAACTCTGAATTTGCTACTGACTTTCCAAGAAGCAGGAGTGGGGCCTTATTGTGTTAGGGTAGATGGTTGAATTTCACAGACCATGGCTTCGCATTCTTGAAGACCACTGTAAGATTTAACCCACCTTTGTTCCCCCTTTGAATTTCTGTGAAATCTTTTACAATTTTAACAGGGAGCTTGTTCCTCCCACAGCATTTTGGTCACTTGTGAGTATTTCAGCAATATTGTCTTCAGAATGCCTGGTAGCACAATAAAGACCACAAATAGTTGTCACCATTTCTTGAAATGGGCCCCTTAACCAATGGCTCTGGAGCATT
Organism: Coracopsis vasa; assembly: GCA_026283785.1. Taxonomy (NCBI): domain Eukaryota; kingdom Metazoa; phylum Chordata; class Aves; order Psittaciformes; family Psittacidae; genus Coracopsis; species Coracopsis vasa. Next base: position 24,559 of record JANHGB010026512.1, read on the forward strand.
CCCTGCAGCATGGGCAGCACCCTCTACTGATCCTGTGAGTCTGATTCT
>JANHGB010026514.1:0-43308 GCA_026283785.1 Coracopsis vasa
AACCCAGGTGTAGGACCTTGCACTTGGCATGGTTAAACTTCATGAGGTTGGCATCAGCCCACCTCACAAGCGTGTCAGGGTCCCTCCTGGTGGCATTCCTTCCCTCCAGTGTATCAACTGAACCACACAGAATTGCTGGTATCGTGTTCCATTCTTCTTTTACTTCCAGCCTTTCTCCCAAAGCCCTATTTTAAGCCAGTTATCTTTCTCCTGCCATTTTGTCCCCCATCATTGCTACTCTTTTAGCAAAAAGAAGTCAGTAACACAGCACAAAGCTTTTCATCTCAGGGACTCTGTTGTATATCGTTCTCTGCACCAATATTGGCATATTGGACTGTGTACTGGCAAAACGAACAATGGGGAAGAATATTCTAGGAAATGGATTCAGGTTGGAGGTTTCTTTGTGTGTGTGACAGGAAAATATTTGTATATGAAAGCAAATGGCATGCATAGGCAGTTATAGCACTCAAAACATCTCACAACCTTGCTTTGGGCAATATGATTCCACATGTGTATTCACTTTATGACTCTTTCCGGCTATATATTCTTCTGGAAATTGTAAAACTTGCTCCTCCAGCCGCTGTCAGATAACAGAGGGAGTTGCTCTGTCAATAACTAAATGTTTTAAAAGGCAAAATAGAGTTACTTTTCAACTGGAAAGATAGAATGAAGAAGATGGAACTGTGGCATTTGAACTATTGATAGTAGTATTCATGAGGCAAGTAACGTTCAGCATAAAGCACTTAAAATATCTAATACTGCAGAGTACAACAAGACAAAGTAAAAAGGCATTTGTGATTTTTCAACAACAATGTTTCCTTTTTCTCCCAGAATAAGTGTAGCTAGGGATGAGGTGGTAGTTAGGTGTTAATGTTTCTTAAGAATTTAGGTTATCTGAATGACAATCTTTGTAGACAGGCAGGGTACTCTAACAATAGTAAGAAGGTTAAGAAAGATTCCACCTGTTTTTCTAGGGAAAGAAAAAGAACTTGCATTTGTTCCTAGACAGTCATATAATCTGTGAGGGTTGGGGTTTTTTTTAAGCTACCACAAAAGTAGGGAGGAGAGATCAGAAGATATATCTTTTTTAGGCATTCAAGTAAGGCAGCTTTCTAACAGTCATCTCAGTTGAAGTCAAGTGGAATATAAACGTTTCATCTCTTTTTTGGTACATCTTGGAACATCTTATCCTACTAGTCTTGCATCGGCCTCTCTAGATTTTTTGAAAGGCTGGCATCTAGGCTTTCTGCTAAGAGGATAAAGACATGGTAAAAAGAAACCTCTTCCTATAAACCATGATCTATTCTGAAAGTTAACATTATGAAATTCCAAACTATCTCAGTGGCAGAGAGTTTCTTCTGGTCCATACTCTGTTTAGGCTGGCCATTTATGGAGCTTTAAAAGTAAAAGGGGACCACTCTTTTTTAGAACTACCTAAGTACTGTTCTGTGTATAGTGAAGAAATATTTTACGAAATACACTCTGAAGTACTGATTTGGTCTAATGATGCAATTTTTCTTGACCTTTTTGAATGAAATTTATTTTAATCAAAACCACACATATAGCATTATCTATGTGAAAACCCTATCATCTAACCCACCAAGGACAATTGCTTGGTTGTGCAAAACAAAATTAACTGAAAATATCTGACAAATATTCCTACAAATCTGATTCAGCCCTGACTGAATTCCATTTCTTATCCATCCCTTCATCTTGCAGTCAAAGTGAGCTCTGTTAGGAGAGCTCAGCTGCATCTTGTATTTCCTGCTTCAGTAGCATTCTCCTCTTCTTTTTGTGGCTTTCTTTTCTCGAATGCCTATACTGTGAATTGGGGTTTTGTTTCATTAATACATTGCTATCAAAACAGACTTCTAACACTCTTATGGTGCTATTGTTTAATGCAGAGATCACTGCAGTATGTGGGAAGTCCAGTCAGTATTCAGAGACCTATTGTTTTAGGCATTGTATAAAAAAGATGGTCCCACCATGGAGAATTGTTAAAGAAATTAAGTCATTAACAGAATCCTTAAAGAACTGCAATCCATTCCCCATCCCCAAACCTAGCACATACCTGCCTCCTGTGACAAAAATAAGTATGTATCTTATGAATACATAGACCCATCAGCCAGTTCTGTGCAGGTCTCTGGATAGTTAAAAGAGGGTAAGATGAATCAGTAATTGTTTTGTAACCAGTAAGATTAGAATTTCTGACCTCCTTGTGTGTGGCTGTCTGATACTCACAGAAAGTGAGTCATTGTCAAATTAAACTGTGTAACATTTGCAAATTGTGAAAACACAAGCAACATGGGAAAGGGAAAAGTAAGAAAATTATTAATCATCCTTCACTGCAAAAATTTGTTCCTTCTGCTGATGGTGGGATGCAAACTTCACTTGAGTCTGAAGAGTTTCTTAATCTGAGATTACATAAATTGAGAAACACAGAACTGTCCTACTACAGGAGGATCTATCCCATCAGTATAGCCTTGCAGAGGCAAAACTGCAATGTGGTTTTTCCAAATACACAGATTTCAAGGTCAGAGTCATTCATGTACATGCATGTAACTAACTTAAATACTAAAAGGACAGTTAAAATGGAGTGAAAAGAAATTCTTTATAGAATTTAAATAACTGTGATTTGGAGACATACAGGTTGTGCAGATGCTCTGTAGGATATAGAGGACATGAGGGCCCTGCAGTTGTCATCAAATTTCAGAGAATCAGTGTTTAACTGGGTGGTTAAAAAAAGACAAACTGCTAATATATTTGTCCTTCAGAAAAATTCAAGTTAATGCTATTATGCGTAATAGATGTTTGCTCTTTTTTGAAAAAAAAAATGAAATATACAGTGTTATTTTTGTTGGCATATTTATAATTTCTGTATCTTATAACATGATTTACTTCATCCAAAAAATGTTTTAACCTTATCAGTATGGCTGTAGGCAATAATTAAGCATAACAGAGTTCCAAGATCACGCTGGACAAGTGCACAACAGAAATTCCTTCTTTTTTTCATTGAAGAGAGACCTAACCCACAAATGCATAGGATATTTCTGTAAAGTTTGTTGCAAAGGTGGTACATTTGCTTGCCATGCTGGTAAGCGACTTCTGACGTAAGCAACAGCCCTATAAACACCGTCCTGCTTGTTATTGTGTATCATTCCCTCAGCTTTTGATTACGGTCTTAATAACTTTCACTTCAGCATTGCCAATGAAATTGTCAATTATGGCATTTCAGTTCATTTTTCAGTATCAAATGACACATTAATGAATTGGCTTCAAAGCAGGTAAGATCCCAGTTCAATCTTTTTACATGCAAAATCCTTTATCCACCAGGGTTTCTGTGTTCTAGTGTTTATGATCTCAAGAAACTGAATCATTTTCAATAGTTTTCTGACCATCACAAGTTCAAATTTGTCAACTGTTATCTTTTCTGCCTTCAAAAATTGAAGAAAGCATTGGTGGAAAATGTGACTATAGGAAAAGAGCTTTGAATGTTGATAGTGAGCAAAGAGATATGAAAGATAACCGCTTTCATAAATGGGGTAGATTGGCTATACGTCAGTAGTTCAGTCTCATGTGTTACCTTAGCTGGACTTTTGGGAACTGAGGTAAATTATCTTCCTACTGCAAGGTACATGGTAGCAGTTATGTGACGTGGATCTTCTTTGACTTTCTTGGCTTTGATATCTTTGCAGATGTGGTACTAGGGTACACTTAAGGTGAAAGCAAATCATGGTGAAGTCATTTGGTGAAATTCTATTTTACCAAGTTTGTGCAATTGTAGTAGCTATTTCATTGCAGAAGTGACATATAATGCATGCAAATTATACACAGTGATTCCATGATACATCATTGTCTTACACAAGAAATGCATTAAAAATCTTTGTGACTCATTCTGGTTGCAAAATCGACATCAGGCTCACAACTTGACTGCCACAGGCTACTCAGAAAAACTCTTAAGAAACTAAAAAACCATTAAATCATACTTGTTTCTTGGACAGAAAAACAGAATTCATTGTAGTTGCATGCAAAATCAAGGTTTTTTTTTTTCATTGAAGTTTTCATTTCCTGGTAACATTTTAAATAGCAAATATTGTCTTCTTTTAGGGAAACCTTTCACTTATAATGCTGCCACAGCATTTTTAAGTACCACATGAAGTAGAATCATGGAATCACAGAATGGTCAGGATTGGAAAGGACCTTAAGATCACCTTGTTCTGATCCACCTGCTATGGGCAGGGATGCCTTTCACTGGATAAGGTTGCTCAGAGCCCTGTCCAACCTGGCCTTGAATGCTACCAGGGATGGTGTATTCACAACTTCCTTGGGCAGCCTGTTCCAGTGCCTCACCACTCTCACAGTAAAGAATTTCTTCCTTATATCCAACCTAAATCTCCCCTGATTAAGTTTGAACCCATTGACCTTTGTCCTATCACTACAGTCCATGTTGAAGAGTCCCTCTCTGACATCCTTGTAGGTCACCTTCAGATACTGAAAGGCTGCTATGAGATCTCCACGCAGCCTTCTCTTCTCCAGGCTGAAGAGCCCCAATTAGTAGTTCCGTATAATTGATTCAGCATGCAGTGTAGTGATTTGAATTTTCACAAGAACCTTTTGTTTCTTCAAATCTTTACACTTGAGTCATCACTTTGTGTTTGGCTTTCTGTAAGAGGAATTTCAATGGAGAAGTCTATGGCAGTTTAAATGAAGGCTTCTCCCATCTGAAGATTTCTTTGCAAATCACTGGCTAGGTTTTATGAATGGACAGTCATTCCACTCAAGCCATGTCTAGAATATGCCATACAGTTTTGAATGCCATCATATTTAAGTGAAAGCTATCATGCAGCAATGGATTCTGCATGACAGTCAGCTGCCAAATACCTAGACAGTCGTAGTTTTTTGAGGAACGTATTTCCCAAAAGCAAGCAAGCACATGCATTTGAAGTTTGTATTACAAGTGGCTGCTGTAACAGAAAGTTATTCAAGTGCTGGAGCACTTAAGCATTATATTGTTCTGGTTTTTTGTATTCACTAACCTAGAATGAAAGCATCTCTGATCCAATGTCATCATCGGTAATCTAGCAGACAGAGCAGACAGAAGCCAGTGTTACAAATCAACAGTGCAGACAGCAAAAGAACAAAGTGAACATGTTTAAACATTCACCCAACATTATATGGAGACGGTGCCAGAGGCATTTACTACATATTTTCCCAGAACATTTATTAATAACTTCCTCAAGAGCTCATGTTAAAAAAAAAAAATCTCTGAATTATCCATCTTTGAATATGTTATTGAATGAATATTGCTACATTTTAAATAGCATTTAGAGAAATGTGGTTAACCTGAAAAATCAGAAGTAAGGAAGTTCCAAATAGAATTTTTCTAGACGGTAAGGGAGTGTGTTTGCATGATTGGGAAAATGAAACCAGAAAAAACCCTGTACTCATTCAGAGAATTTGTTGAAAGGAATTTTTTCATGTCAACTTGTCTTCTCTGTCACAGTAATTTGTTAAATATTAAAAAAATTGGAAAAAACAAGAGTCATCTGAAGAAACAATAGTGTTTTGGGAGCAGTTTCCCATCCAAAGGTTGTCATTTGCTGTTAGTGCAAAATTTACCAGGTGCTCTATCAAAACCAAGACAGCTATGCTTAGGGTACTGTCAGTACTGAAAGTCTTCATTAGGACCGTGGATCATGCACCACACAACATCCAACATGTTATTACAAGCATAAATAATACATTTTTTTGTGACATGCCTTGACGATTCATGTGTCAGGGGTGTTTTCTGAGTTCTGTGGGACTTCTATGAGATTTGCAAGCCCAGAGACGCAAAAATCAGCTGTTCCTGTGCAAACTTAGTAGAAAAATCTGTACCAAGTCTTCTTTTTTCCTTTGTGTAGGGGCACAAAAATGCATAATGTGGTGAGCAATTTGTATGTTACTTTGTGTGTAAGATGATCAGTTCATGTCCCACATGGTCAAGTTTTAGTACATGTAGGTGGTTGTGTTCAGCTAACAAAACAAAAGATCTGTTGACTGTGGACTTTTCCCAGAAGGTAGGAAAAAAAAAAATCAAAACAAAACCTTTTTTTTCCCTTTCACTAAGACATTCACATACACGGTAACAGTCTATTTACAAAACTTGCAATAACTGCAGAAAGGTGCCAACTTGAATAAAATGGAGCTTTAAAGTGTGAAGAAACTGGAGATAAGCATTTTGCTGTGTAGTGTTATCTTCTGGAAGGATACTGAAATACAAACAAAAAAAAAATCCCAGAAGCTTTTAGAAGTAATGCTCAGCTGCATTTACCTAGGAATGCCACAGTGAGCTACCATCGAAAGAGTGTTTTCCTTATGCTCAAATTATGATCATGTATGGTCCGCTAAGCCTTGCATGCTCAATTTTTTAAGGGGACTTAGATATGCCGGGTGAAGAATGGCTCCTGGAGTCAACTTCAGCTCTCTTCTTGCCTCATCATTTCAGCAAAAACTTGTAATCTCAGCATAATGCAGATTCTGATGTATCCCAAGTTTGGAGGTGACATCTGGGAGGAAGGGAGGGAACAGCCACAGCCACTAATGAAGTGCATGTCCCCTGTTAGCAGCCTGAGTCTGGGGTGGGCCTCTATTCTGCCAGCGTGGCAAGATTTACTGAGAGTCTTACATGTTCATGGCTTACCAAATATGACTTGATTTTCATCGTAACAGGGGAAGTATGTAGCTTTTGTCAGTAAAGTGCGAGCATCAAAAATGCAAACAATGGTGACTGGGACGTTTGGACCGTGGGTGCCATGAGTAGTATCTTTATCTGTTCAGAAACTATCGAAGCACAAGCAGATAGGATCAGTGCACTGAAGCACTTGGTGCTGAGGGCCTGGCACTTTCACTGAGGGGTTTCCACTTGTTAAATAATTTTTCCTACATTCCATGACCATTCCGTTAAAACTGTCTCATCTTACTTTAAGGTTCTCCAGGGAAGGAGAGTGCTCATAATGCCTTCCAGAATAATACAACTCTGATTCCCGGGTGCTTCCCCTTATTTGGGTAAGCAGCATTAATATACAGAGTACCCAACAACATTCATCTTAAGCACTAGATCTTAAAGAGAATTTAATAAGTAATGAAAACAATGCTAGTTCCCCAAACTAATAAAAGTATAATATATAAAAGGATTAATAATGTGTCAGAGCAAATTAATTGAAAATTGCAAATGAACTCTGGACTTTTTGTGCATTAGACAAATTTAACAACGGTGTCACAAAATGTTTTTCACTTCTTTATCTCTTAAGATATGCATCCATCAGGTTTTTCAGCATTCTGTATATTTAAAGCCACATTAAAAGACGTTGTATGTTGTGTTACTAAATGATCTCTGTAGGCTGTTTTACATGTACTGTCAGACTCAAGAAAATAGCCCAATCAAAAAATCAGGAACAGAAAGCCACCTTTTCATAAAGTTGTATTAAAACTTTCTTTGGTATAATATGGAAAAAAATTGATATAATAGAAATAATAGTAGTACTTAAGACTGTGAATACTCTTACCTGTGATAATGAATATGTTCATTTGATTTTTCATCACGTTCCATTAGTTTGTTCTACCTTTGAATATCTAGCTGTACATTTAAATTCTCATTATTATTCATGTATAACTTTACCATTGAAAGTCATGGCAGAAGTATTTTAGAAGGGTTTTATTTTCACTTGCAGGATACTTTAGCTTTTTTTTTTTTTAGAAGTTTACTATCAAGTGGTTGTCTTCTGAGATACATGGTGTGAAGTTTCTTGTCCTTTGTGGGTGTTTTCATAGAAAGATTGACTTTATTCTTAGAGCAGCAGATCTGTCTCTCTCTTCAGCATGTTTCATATTGCTAGACCCTTTATCCTGCTATACCATCACTAGGTACTCTGTTCCATTTGCTTCATCCATTTATGCATGATTTTGAACTTGGAAGAAGTGATAAATGCTGTCTCCCCTTTATCACTCAACTCTTAAGTCGTTCTGACAGCAGAAACTGCTGTTCCAGTTAGAGCAGGTTCATGAGGTCATCAGAAAGTGCTAGCAGGAGCACCTTTCCACCTCCAACCTCACTGTACTAAATGCTGCGGCATCAAATGATCATGAAAAGATTCATGAATTGGTCTATGACAGCATCCGCCAGAGCTTATGATAACACATAGAAGTATTCTGTTACAGTGGATGTTGAAATTATTACCTCTCATTTGCAATTCATTGAAACCGTCGTTTTTTCTTTCATGCAGTTCTGCTTTTTTTCCACCATATGTTCTCCTTAATAGAAACAGTTGGGCAACGCTTTTAGTATCATTCATTCACCTCATTTTTTGCTTCTGTCATTCCTCCTGAAGCAGGCTTTTTGCATCTCTAGCCTACTGTTTGCTGCCTATGACTGCTTTCCAGTTCGGTTTTTCCCAATTAAGTTCACCAGCAATGTAGGCTTCTTTCTTCACCGTTATGCAGTTCATATCTTTTTGTTACATTTGTACAATTTGCAGCTGTAGTTGAATGTTACATAAATGATTAATTAGCACTTATTAGTGTTTTACATTTCCTAAGTACTGCACAAACTAGCTAATCAAGCAGTTAATAAACTAATTAAGCAAAAACAACATGTAGTTACAGGAGTTGTATTCTCTCTTTGTCCTTTTGCAATCTTCTTGCATACTGGTATACTTTGAAGTCTACAATCAAGAAATACACATAAAAAGTTTTCCTGATGAGGTGATTTCTTCAATTTCCCATTCAAATCAATAGAAATATTGGCAGACAGTGTGGGCAGAGGTAGGCCAGCATCAAAATCCTGTGACTATGGTGTCACATTCATGACTCCTTGATGCATCTTGTTTATTAGCACAAAATAAAAAGAAAAATCTTTGTTAGGGTCAACATGGCAATATTGTTATTTTGTTTAAAAAACAGATAAACAAACCCTAATTTATAGCTAATAAAGATAAAACTTTCATACTGTAATTTTTCATTTGCTGAGGTGGGGAAAAAGAACCCCAAACCTTCTATTTCTCTGCCCAAAGAGGAATGTTTATTTGTGCAGGACATAACACATGATCCCTACTGTGCCTTGATTAACTGAAACATTTACTCAGTTTGGTAGGGATTCATGCAGGAGTAAACTTTTACCACCTGGTGTAGTATTATGGAAACATAATGAATTTTCTGTTGACAGCTCTTTTTTCCCCGTCCAGTGTAATATCCAGAGTTGTGTTTGGCAAGTTTGAAGGCTTGAGTTTAAGTACAGCAAATGGATGATGACTGAGCAAAAAGTCTTGCACAATGTATGGGAAAACCATCACCTAGCCAGATGTTTTAATCATGAAAATTTGCAGTGATAGCCTCTGTCACTTATCCAAAGTGATGTTTAGCTTTGGCTCCGAAGCAAATGTGGAATGACATGGACCATAATGAAAGAAAAGAGGGCATTTTTTCATGAGGAAATGGTAAAGAGAAATAGAAGTACTCTTAAATGTTTTGAATGATGGTCTGTTAAATTGACTGACTGGTATTACTGGAAATGTAACCTTTGGTGGGGGGGAGGAGGAGGATATGACTAGATTATCAAAGTACCCTCGTTTGCAGATTTCTAATTGTGCTGCATGAGTAGAGTTCTTTACTAAGCAGCACATTTTCAACCAACTGTGTAATTGAGAATTTCTCCCTGCAACAGCTGGATGCTGTTTTTTAACGTGTTCAGTTTCAAAAACTGCTCAAATGCCTCATGATTGCTATTTAGGCTGAAAACAGATTTTTGGCATTGCAAAGTAACAGGAAATTCAATGATTCCAGTAGTAGGACTTCATGCAATAAAAGCATGAGCTGGACATGTTTAAAATTCGCATGCATATTCTGGAAGATGTACTTTCAAACTGTCTACTTTTCACTGTGTACTATGAAAAACAATACACCTTGGGTTCTATTTTTCCTACCTGTTACTGCTTATCATACATTTTTGAGGAAGAGAGGGATCAAAACTTAGAATGGTTTAAAAGCACAGTAAATCCTGCAGTACTACTGATATACTTGCTTCTGTACATGTTCCCAGATGTGAGGGTGAACTAATGCAATGTAAAGACTTTGTGAGGAATATGAAGACCAGCATAATTTGAAAAGGATCATTATACATTTGTGGAAATGTAACTTGAGGTACATGGGTTTTTAAAAATTGTCAGTTGTGTTAGAAGCACTTCTATGATGTAACAGATATTTTAGGCATCGATTGCATAGGATGTATTACAGTATGTGAAAAAAAAATACTGTAGTTGGGGTTTTTATAACATTTTACTTGACTCCGCAGTTATAATGCAGAAATTTCCACCCTGTATATGGTGCAAATAAATAGCTTATCTGTCTGTCTATCTATCTATCTATCTATCTAACCTCTCCCCCCACCCCCTTTTCTCTCTAAATTGAATGTAAAGGGGAAATGTGGGCTAATTTTCCTATCTTGTTTCTTTCCTTAGAAGCAAGGGACAGGCTGACTGATCTGAGCTGTTACTGTGCTCTCCAAATTTCATGAGGCTGTTTTATATATTTTCTTCCATTGCTCATGTCATTAACACAGTTGAAAGTGGGATGATTTTGCATGTGTTTCAGTTGCCTAGGTGCTAGGTCTAGATACCTCTCATACTTCGTTTGCCATTTTTGCGCAACGGCCACATGCTATTTGGGTTAGCTGCTTGGCTCTTCCTCCGCAGACAGTGTGAGACGAGTTTCACCTTGCTGGAAGGACTCATGTCTACCAAACATGAGCGAGGCAGAGCGAGGAGTTATTGACAGGAGTAATGCCGCATCTGTGAGGAGTAAGCATGACCACACATGTTGCCTGTCTTTCCTTGCTTTCTCCCTTGTTGCATTCAGGTTTTTTTGCTTTCTCTCATCCCTTTAGGACAGTTTTTAGTTTTGTGTTTTGCAACTATTCCTGTTTAAAATACAGACTTCTTGTGGTGGTGGTAGATACAGAAGACTGTGGGTTTATGATTTTTTTTTTTCCCTTTGATTTGTCCATTTTAGTTTTCTGCCTTGTTTTGAGCCAAGTCCTTCGTGCACATGCCATGAAAAATCTCAGTGGGGCAGTCTTGGGTGAGGAGCTGTGGAAGCCTCTCCTTATTGCAGAACAGTTTTGGAGATATTAAAGCTTTATATAAGTGACTCTTTCACTTACAATGAAGAGCAAATTAAAACCATTTAACTCCAACTACAGCAGACTGCAGAACTTCCCACTGGTGCTGATGCAGGAACATCTCATAGAGAATACTTTATTCCTCCTGTGTATTAATGTTGAAGGAAAGCCTGTACTTGGGATTTTTCCTGTATGTCACATACATACTTACAACTCTGTTTCAAAACCATTTAATATTTATGAAGTTGGGCTGAAAATAATACAACTGCTGTGAGACAGTGAAATGTCTGCCATTCACATGCTGCTATATAGTGGTATAAATACATATTTAAGTTTGAATGAATTAAATTGTATTTAATCCTTTCTCTGTGAGCTTTCTCTGGTAAATAGATACCAGCGCATATCAGTACTGGCGTGCATTGTTGGCAAGTGATGTGCTGTCAGCATAATTTTAGACATATTCCATTTCTTACATAGTATTTATCTGAAGTTACTACTGATACAGAATTTTAAACTTTTTCTTATTGGTGTGCTAGCTACTGAAATCAGAAGGTTTTCTCAAGGTATGAATTGCTTCCCATATGTATGCAGAAACAAGGGAATGCCAATAGTGATTGTCTAGTGACTTCTTAAAGTAACGTAATTAAAAATCACACTTTGCAGAGCCCTTTAATTTGCATTGATTTTAATTTCTTTATCATTAAATAGATTCAGGTTGGCTTCTTTTCAGTTTAGAGTATAGTCAAAAGACCATGTCTGCCTGGTTAGTTGTAAATACAATCAGGCTAAAAGTGCTTGTCTTCTCTTCCCGCCTTTCCCAGCAGGATGATGGAAGGTATGAGCAGCTTATAACTTGGTGCTCCAGTTGTCTTGGGGAAAATAAGCAGTTTGCTCTGACTATGGGCAAAATCTTAATGTGATATTATTACTGTAGATCGGCTGGGCTGTAGACATTGAAGTATTGCATTAATATTTGCTGTGCTTGGATTAGCTGAATTGGCAGTGTATTTAAGTAGGGACTTGGGCTTTCTTATTATTTACTTAATCATATTTGTAATTTACTGTGACTCAGTACTCAGCATGATTTTTAATTGTCTGAGGGAGGCTGTTAATTTTACAAATGAGGTAGAATAAACGTGTAATATTGCAGTCTTGGCTTTATAGGAGAGGGTATAGTTTTGTGCTCATTGCTAAGCTTTATGGTATTCCCATTGGTACTACACCAGTATGGGTCTAATTAAATTTTTAGAAGTTCATTTGCCAGTAGTTACTAGGTAGTCCTCATTTCTGTAATTATGACTGTTTTGCTATAATTTGGGTAGCAAATACATCAGGTTCCTGCCCAGTGCTTAAGAAGGACAGTGACTTACAATGCAATAAGTCATGTTCTGAAAGAGAACTTTTCTGAACATCTGAGATTATCTGCTGTTTGCTCCCCTAGGCACCTTCATAGAAAGGGTGCACTAAATATAAAGCCCCTCTAAGTATGTATTTCTAATGAATCAGGCTTGAGCCGTTGAAGTAGGTCAGTGTTCTGATACTGCTTACAGAAAAATGGATAGTAATGCACTTTCACTAAGAGTTACTTTTACTTAATAAAAATATGATGGGGGGAAAGGGAGGAAACACAAACATGAGGAAAAAAAAGGTAAAAATTTGATTCATCTCATTTACACTGTGTCTTTGCTAATTTAAAAATCTGTGGGACGGCAGAACCAGAGATGTGTAAAAATGCATCATGTAGAAGAGAAATCAAGTGGCTTACTAAGTAATAAAACACTTGCCTTTCACTTTTGCATTGAAATTTAGTTTAATGATAATGCTTATGCTGTGAATTGGTGTTCTGTGCAGGAGTGGTACAGACGTGATTAGAATCTGTGTCTGAGAATTAGAGAAATGTAGAAAGGCATTGGAGGTGGTCATCTAGTTAAAGCCCTGCTGAAGCAGGGCTAATGTTAAAATTGCATGAAGTTGCTGAATACAAGATGAGACTTGAACAAGTCTTACTCTTGTTCAACTGAGTGTTCAGTATCTCCCCAGAGGGGGATACCACAGCCTGCCTGGGCACCTGTTCCAGATTATTCTTTGTTCCTGTTCTTCACCACACTTTTTCCAGGTGTCTTTCTGACCAAATCTAGCTAGAACCACATAGTGGCTAGTTAAGTTACTATTTCCCACCTAAAAGATAGGTTTAGAGACTCTGCTTTTTGTAAATGATCTGCCATACAGTGCCTGGGTAATTTGTGTCACTGTTCTATGCTAAAACTGAACCAGAAGCTGGGGGTTTAAGTCTGATTCCTGCTGTGTTCATGAGTACTGGCTGTGAAGCAGTTTCAGGTCAGTCTGTTGAGAGAAAAGTCATAATGTTGTCTTATTTCATAAAAAGCAACAGTCTAAAACTAATCAAAGGGACCAGATACCCTACAGTTTGTACTTCTGTACTTCACTTAAATGTCAAAGTGTTATAAACGTGTCAGTCTAAAAAAGCAACACTTAAATCCTCTCTACCTTCTATTTAATTGCCCTCTTTTTCCTGAATGCCAGATGGGGATGTGAATGTGCACTACTTGTTGGTTGTACCATAAAAAGATCATAAAAATTGCTTCAGTGTCAAGGTCAAAAGTCCTTTTGTCCCACGTCCTGTTTCATGCATCAGAGACCAAAAGAAATAATAAAAGAACATGGCAAACAAATGCTCTTAGCCTCCAGGTTTCTTGAACTTTGGGTCTATCTGAGCTCTATGTTTCTGAACATTTATAGTTAGCCACATTCAGAAGATTTGATATCCTTTCCCACAGCTGCCCAGACTTGTCTTGAAGGCCTGGTTTGATGTTGATGACCTTCTGTGGCAGCAAGTTCCACAGCACAACTGCACTTTGCAGAAAGAGCCACCTCCCTTTGCTCATTTGTTCTGCTTTCTTCCCTTTTATGAATGTGGTTCTTAACCAGCTTCATTTGGTGTCCTCTAGTTCTTTCATTAGGAAGAATGAGGCAGTGAAAAAAATAGTTTTTCTAACGCTGTCTATGCCAGTCATGTTTTCATAATGTTCTCCCCTTCATGGACCAAAGACTCTTAGCCTGTTCATTTGTCCCTCATGGAGAAATCATTCTGTACCTTCCGTCATCATCTTGCTCTTTTGTGAGCTTTTTCTGGTTGTATCTCTCTGATTAAATAAAAAATAGAAAAAGCGGTCAGAGAAGGCTAGCATGCATGGACATTCATGAGTAAGAAGGACCAAAAGCAAAAAGGGATGAAGAAATAATCAAATTTTAAAAGTGTTAAACCAATATTGCTTTGGGGCTGTTGATGTGGATAGTGCCCTATGTAGTACAGAGCTTAAAGCACACTAATCCATGACTGTCCCTGAAAACTGTATTATATAAATTTATAATATATGTTTGCAGAAAGTTCCTGTCAAATTTTGTTTCCTCTTTTACATTTTAGGCAGTGGTTTACAGTGTGCTTAACACTTGTGCAATGAAGGAGATACTTTTACATTGCCTGGCCTCAGTGTATCTGTCATCACTAAATAATCTAAGAAGTTAAAATTTCTCTTGTGAAAGTGAATGCTGTCAGCTAAGAGAAACCTGTTTGAGCCCAGCTTTTGCAAGGTTCTCAAGCAAATCTTCAAAGTTGGGAGTTTCAGTTTGGTTCGCAGAACTCCTTACAACTGAAGGCTCTGCTTAAACACCTGTCCAGTTTGATCCTGTAGAGATTTATCTTTGAAAGCTCCCTAAAGAAATCTTGTATGAACAAATCAGTCCAGTCTACTTGATACCGTTAAGTGTAATCTATCGATTTTACACTCTCAAGGAAAATCTGAAATAGTTACGATGTAGTCAATATAGTAATCAAATTAAGGCGTCTCTCAAAAGACGTCCTCTCAACTGGAAATCTATGCATTTCTGAAATTATTTAAAAGTAATTTCTGGTTCTGCACCTCTCTCGTTCCCACCACCCATCTGATGGTTTTACCATCACATTTCCAGCTTTAAACTTACATTTCTCCCTCTTCTGACAGAAAAACCTGCACAACCAAGAAAGAAAAGTGATTTAAAGACTAACTCTACTGAAAGAATTAGAAAGTTAGTTTTAGACTTAAGAATATATACCTCAGGGGTGGTTATATACCTCAGGGAAGAGTCAGCCATCAATGCCAGCTATGCACAAAGTGCTGTAATTGCAGTACTAGTGGAAGGTGTTTCTATTCTGACACTGATTCCAAAGACGCTGGATATCAGAATTTAGTTCATGTTGGAAACAGGTCTCATAGTAAATGAAAAGATAGTAACAAAAGGCAGGCCACAGCTTCATCAATTTGACTGCTTCTGAGGTTAAGGAATTCCCAGAAATAAACCCATCTTGTGTATGGAGGCTGTTCCTGTCCTGTTAGTGGTTATTTGGAAAAACTTCAATCCAAAGCTTGATGCTTTACTAAAACGTGCATCCCATTTCCAAAGGAGTTAATTTAAAGTTTTCTAGCCTATGGGAAGTGAGACATCAGACTCTCTGATTGGGTTCTCTTCTGTCTTTACAAACATGGGTTTGTAATATTTACAATAAGGCTGGTTTTGCTCTGAACATTTTTACTTGCAGTTTCTGGCAACTAGTGCCCAATAGTTAACTGTGGTCTGTGTAAAGGTGCTCCTTTGAATAACATCAAGACTATAAAATAATGTAGGAATTTTCAACACATCAAACAAGTTACTGTACTGTTTGTACTTCAGTATAATCTGAGGCTAGTATCAAAGCTCACTTAGCCATATGCCTTTTCCTCTCTTTTAATACTTTTCAGGGAAAACTTGATTGGAGCTGTTAACTGCATTTACAAGAAAAAATGTTTGCACTTGTTCTGGCTTGTACTTATGAATTGTTCACATGAGGGGAAAAAAAACCCCAAACATAAAAACAGGGAAAAAAATCCAGAATAAAATAGGCTAGACCTTTAAGTGGTAAGAAACAAAACTTGAAATAGTGAGATGACTCATACAGCTCAAATATAGAACACAGAGGAAAGTCATTTGTTTTCATTAGTCTCAGTAAGTAGTACTGGAGAACTAAAAGGGAGAAACATGTATATCATTTTCCTTACCAGAGAAAGAAAATTACTTGGAAATAACTATTTTCAGTTCATATAATTTTAAAAATTCATATATTTAAATGTGCAGTGATTTGCCATTGCAATTTTGTCCATCAGCAATTGAATGCTGGTGGGGAAGCACCATGTATACATCTGGGTGGTGGATCAAGTTTATCACCATTCCCAGTTGCTTTTCCAGAGGCAGCAGGACTTTATAGTACTTATGTAGTGTGAGAAAAGGCTGTAGGATGATGAGACTGGTGGAGAGGTAAGCTTGCAGAGAGTCAGTAGGTTTACTGAGGCAATCACATGTAACTAGTCTAGTCTATGTGTCTTTTTGTAAAAGAACTGACAAACTCTTTCCGTGTTGTGCAGGGAGAGTAAAACATGTGAGATGGCACCATAAATGCAACGTTACACAATCTAAATATTCGGGGATTTTGTTCTTTTTTTCTTGCAGGGAAGAGAACGTGGTACCATGTAAAAATTTTGCCATGGACCATTGATATAAAGACTATCAATCAATATTGCTGTGATTTTTAATTAATAAAAAGTTGCTTGCCATGTTAATAATTTTTCCTTGTTTCAGGCTGGTAGTTTTAACTGCTACACTTTCATTACATTTCAGAACAGTCAAGCATCCAATACTGGAACTGACATCTGAATTAAAGAGTGTGCAAAAGAATCTCTTCCCGCTTTAACTATTGAAACATCTAAAATGGAAAACTGACTAAAGGAGGTGAGTCCTTTCTTCTTATTCTCTGATTGTTCTCCTTGATCTGTCTCTGCATCACTTTCATTCATTTTTTTCCAGATTTCCTTATAACAGGCAGGAAGCCAAATGATTGCAAAGTCTGAACTGCTCTAATGCAAATGAAAGCCTGATCGCTTACTATTTTGGCTTAGAAAATCATATATGTGACAACTCATCTTTGTACTTATCTAGGTCTGCAGGCTGCAGACGGTGTTAATATCAGGTGTCTCTTAACATTGTGAGTCTGACATGAACATAAAAATGTAGCACAGAATCTTAAATGTTGAGTAGATCCTCATATGGCTAGATGTGCCATAGATATGGAGCAAGTGTAGACAGTATGAGAAGAGAGGACTGATTTGGCCTGGAGGATTATAGAAATAAGAGAGATCAGAGACAAAAATGACAAAATGATAGAAGCAACATTGAAATAACTTGGAGAAGCTCTGGTAGGAAAACAGCTTCTTTTCCACAGCATCCACATTTTTTTTACACTAAGAATTGCAAAAAAGGCATGACCTTACTGACTTGGTGTACATACTGAAGATAAACTGACCTTAACCTAGAGCAGCTCTACCCTCTTGAACACAAATTGAATAGTGATGAAATGTCTATGTATAGTGAATTACAGGTTTTTCACAAAGTTAATCATATTGGGACAAATTAAAATCAACAGTTCCATATCCTGTTTCTTTGTTACCACATGACAGACTTAAATATACCTGCTCTAGGAACAGGGAAAGTATTTTTAATTTATATTATTTCTTTTTTAAATGGTGGTCATGCTGTTTATGATTTGGTATGATTTTAAAAGTAATTCTTAGAAGTATGCCATATTCAACTCTTTATAGTTCACTAACAAGCAATTTAGTTATAATGTTAAATTAATATATTCATTATAAAATTAGTATATCAGGATTAGTTAGGTATGGTACTGTACTTGAACTTGTAAATTTCCCTGTGCGTAAGTTTAAGATATTGAATTAAATGTTTTACATCTCTGGACTAATCTTTGTATCACTCAAGAGTGATCTTTATTAATTGTTTTCTCTTTTATGTAAAATATATCCATGGATAACTCAAAAATTTGATTTCTTACAATAAGGATGTTATGTAATTATCCAGCAATAACAATTGCTTTTTATTTTAGAAAACATACTAGCAGTGGAGAAAATGCCAATGCTGCTGCAATGTTTTCATAGCCATAAAACTGTATCCATGATGATTTATTATACGTAACATATATACATGTATACATATGTTACTTATGTAGCATACATATATATCCTTATACATTGCAAGTATATATTTCCAAGGTACTTACACATTAAAAAAAGTGATGCATTTTCTTTGCACAATAGGACTTGGAACTAGCATGTGTTTGTTTTTCACAGTAATATATTTACCTATCATTTACATACATTTATTTCAATTATTGTGTGCTTTCATTCTCAAAAAAATCTATCCCCTCAGTTCTTTGTGATTTGGGTAAAAGAACTATATCCAGCATTTCCCAGCATTCAGTTTCTTACAGCTGCGCTTAACTTTGGCTGTTTTATGCACCTGGATCTGGGGATGTGTCTTTCAGAAGAGTCAAAGAAGTTAAGAATGATATAGTAAGAACACTATTAAGGCTGTGCAGTCATCTCTGCAAAATTTAGGAAATACCAAAATGCATGTTGCCAGTTCACACGCATCACAAGAGATTCTTTCCAACAACAATCTCATGTATAATTTTTTGCCTATAATTTTACTTGAAGTTCACCTGGGTATTGGTGGTTTCCTTTTTTAATAATTAAGAAGTAAATTTGTGATGTAATTATATTATTAAATTTGACCCTTCTTAGGACGTTTTATAGAATCCACCTATTGAGTTGATCTACCCAGTTTTGGATAGGGTACTTAAGATTTTGAATAGGGTATTTGTATATATATACTGATGCAGACAGTCCTAATATAGCAAAATAAAACCCTCTGTTTACTTGCAAGAAGCAAAGGCACCACCAATTGCAGGCAAAATAAATAGAGACTTCTTTCACTGAGTGTTGGGAGAAGAGGTGTCAGGGAATTCTTTCAATATAGAGGTTTGTATTGAACGATGCAGAAGGAGGTGTGTTTGTTTGGGGTTTTTTTAATTGTAAATTCACTGTTATAACTACACAAAAAAATCATACTTTTTAAAATAATTTGAATGGAAAAAAATGAAAGATCAGTTTCTGTTAGACTTACTATTAGTTTATTGCCCTTCCTGTAAAGGGGACTTTTTGCTTGGTGCAAAAATGTGAAGTAGGGCCGTAAGACATCTCTTAATGAAGAATACAAAAGAAAACATTATGTTACTGAAGAAGGTATTTCGATTAATGATACACTTATTAGAAAGAACAGGGTGCAGTCCATTTGTTTTCATAAGGAACGTATGTGTTGTGAATTTAGTTTAAGGGACATGCAGATGGAACTCCAATATGCCATTAAATCAAGACATGTGTATCAGCAGGGAGAAGATTACTACACTTTGAAAAAGTCAGATAAGGAGAATCTATATGAAATGTGTTAGGGACACAGGAGAAATTGAACTTTAATGAGAGCAAACAAAAGGAATATAATTAATTCTCTTCAGGGAGAATGAAAGAAATTTAAACCTTGTGGTCTCCCTGTCTTAGTGGAGAAATAGGATAGAGAAATAGGATGGTGAATGCTTTTGTGTGGTCTAATTAGGCAGCAGTCTCAGGCTCTTCAAACTATCGTTCCTTAGAGAGAAAGAACACAAGACACAGCGAACAAATTATCAGTTAAAAGATACAATGATCTTTGATGCAGTACAAGAGGTAGTGTAAGGTATTTTACTAATAATGCTGAGGTGAAGGTAACTGTAATGATAAAAATTAGTATTGCCTCAGGTAAAGTACACTGAAAAGACACAAAAGCTTAGATGAGACAAAGGTAGTGTAATCAAATATAAGGAGAAATCAGCTTTCAGGTGCTAATTGAAAACTAATCATGACTTGCTTGGGATTTTTTAAACTTTTTTAAAAAGGCAAGACTTTATGTTAGAGTTTGAATGCTAATTCCCTGATTGGGTATACAAAACCTATAAATAGGAAAAAGAAACTGAACTGGCAGTGAAATAGACAGGTGAATTGTCTATTAGATAAAAAAAAAAAAAGGAAATTTCAAATAAAAATATATTTTATATATTCTACTTCCTTCTCTACTTATGGGGAAAACAAGATCAAAATAAAAGATAGGGATAACTCTTTCAAGCAACAATATGTGAGTATCAACCTGATGAGATGTAAGGAGCTAAATGCATTTTTACATCCAGTGGCAAATTGGAAGTCCAGGGAATATCTATAATGTTTTGGAATGAGCTTGGATGCTGAAATTAATCCTGGACATTCCTTAGATTTGAGTGCCGTAGTGACAACAGTAATGTTATAACTCTGAAAAGTCACCATCTGTGCAGGCCTAAGGGAAAATGGAGTTGTAGTATGTAGGTGGACAAAATATCAAAATCTGCAGAGAGAGGTACTGAGATGTGGAGTAAAACATTGTATCAAAAGTTTCCTTTCTACTGATAAATGAGGAAACAATCATTAATAGCTAGAAACTATAGAGGCTTATCTTTGAGTAAAAAAAAACAGTGATGAATTTGCTTACGTGAGTTGAATATGTAACTGGGAGCAAAAAAGAACAAAAAAGCCAGGAAGGTTGATATTCAGTACAGCTAAGGCCATCAGTTTTAAAAAAAAAAAACATCACTTAATCACATCTAGCAGAAACAGATCACAATTCCTCACCGCTACGATCATTTTTGTATCAAAATTTATTTCAGAATGTACCTTTGATCTCCTGCATTTTGACAATTGATATAATCCAGATATTTATTGGCTGAATTCTAGAAGAAGATGTGGTCCTTCTTCCTTCACTATCCAGATTGATTTTTTTTGTTTGGTTGGTTTTGTGGAAGATGTGAAATTGGTAAAGGAAATTGTTCTAGAGTGCCAGAAGGCTGTTTCCCACAGCCTTCTGTAGAAGTTCTACAGGTCAGAACTTTTGCAGAAGTTCTGACCTGAAGTTCTGTAAAAAGAGAAATTTTGCACACTTCAATTATTTTATTACAGTCTTTAAAGCATAACTACATTACACCTACAAGATTTTATCAGAAAGTAGTAATGAAATGTGCCCATTTATGATTTTGTATAAACTATTTCAAGGTACCAAAACAGAATCTTCTATCCAATTTTTAAATCATTTTGCTTTATTTATTTTAATTTTTTTTATTTCAGTTTATTTAACTAAGAAAGTAAACAGGTTGGTAAACTCAGAGAAACAGTCTCAGGAAAAGAGAGAGCTAGTAACTTCAAGGGTGCTTCCCAGCCCACCTCCCTTTGCCTTGGCAAGTATGAGGTTGTAGAAGATAGGTAAGAAAGTGATGCTAAATACTTAGCATCAAGTCCTTTGTTATTTATTGCACCTTTTCTTCCTTTTAAAATTAATCCTAATTAAATGGGATTAAATGGGAATGCTAAATGGTTAATTTTAAAATGCCTTTCCTTGTGACTTTCTTTTCTTACAGTGAAAGTCACAGCCAAAATAAACTTGCCTGTGAGTGCGTGACTGTTGAGTGGGAGCCCTGAGGACAGGGGACATTAATATTAGAGATAGGTAACACTCTTGTAAAGTCTCTCAAGCCTAAGAAGAGGTCATCTCTAGCTTAGGAAATACCAGAATTATTCAACTTTCTTACGGTTTTCTATACTTTTCTTCAGGCATCTGTTGCCACCATTGTTTATCACAGTGGCTCAATGGGTCTTTGAATTCACCCAGCATGGCAATTTCTGTAAGCGCATGCTACTGGAAGTGGATGCCTGTAAGAAGGTTGCATGGTAGGACGAAAGTAGTAACACCACTAACTCTGAGAGAGGGAGTATTTCTTGTATTCCCATCATTATCTTTGAGCAAAGAATTTCAAAGTGAGCACAGTGAGAAATCCTATTTATTCCCATGGTATAAAATCATATCCCTGAAATAATTCACCCATCTTAAAACCAAACTGATCTATGGAATTGGTGTTGGTTTTAGGCTGCTAATGCAGGGAGTGATGTCTTTCTTATGTTTCCATTGCACATAATAAGGAGGCATAGGCACAATGATACCATCTCCTGATGGTTTCGTGGAATAAGGGGCACACATTTATCCTAACACTGGAAAGAGTATAGGAAGCACATCTGGCCTTATATGGTCTATCTTTATATTTTTATCTCTTTATAACAACTAAAGCAGTAACATCATAAAAATCTGATATGGGTGCTCTTTTAAGTTCACTATTGCAGAGATGGAACCTGCACTGTGCAAAATAGAAAGATACATTTGTCCTTATAGAATAAAGTCTGGCAAAGGTATATTAGTAACCTTTTCCAGCTCATTGGGTAATACAAAATTATATTCTTCTGGAAGCCTTACTCTATATGAAACTCTGCCATATGGTTATTACTTTAAACTGTTTCTGCAATCTGTTTTATTTCTATTGTATAATTTCTACTTATCTTTTGGTTTGTTGCCCTTTCCTGTCAGCTCTTCTAGCTTTTTTCTACATGCTGCAGGCACAGTTTAAAAAGCGGGCTAATGTTTTGGAGAAGGAGCAGGATAGCAGTGGGTCACAGGGGGGACAATCCAAGGAATTCTGGTATTCAGGACCTGAATGCTCAAGAGAGGCCACAGTCATGGTTGGATGCAGTGACTGTTTCCAAGATCAAAGAAAAAAAGCCCAGGAAAATGGTTTAACAAAGTACCATTCATCAAGAACAAAATGTATAATCATGTATATTACGGAAGCTTTCTAAATTGCCTTTGCTCTTAAAACATGAATTTATCTGAGCACATGGAAGTCTAAGGAGGCTAGAAACTTCCTGTAAATACTCACCTTACTGTTGTTATTTTAAAAATGGAAAGAAATATTTCAGTGTTATAAAATCAGCACAATGAAATAATATCCCATCTTATGTGCTCGCTAGAAAGTTCTTTCAACAACTAAAATTCGTATTTTGAAAATCCTGGAAATAGGGACGATTTCAAGGACTGGGAGAAAATTCTGAAAATTATTTGAGAGCATGGTATGTTACCGGTGTAACAGGATTCTGCAGGTGCCAGGTCCATTAGTTGGGCTTACAGCTTTCTATTCCAAATATGGCCACTCCAGGACATAATTTTTTAAGGTACTCGCATTTTAAAATGTTGAAAACTGGAGAGACTTTGGGAGACCCCACAGGATAGGTTCAACTGAGACTAAAAACCTGGCCAGTTTGGATCAGTGTTCGGGAGTGGGGGGGTGTTGAAAAACAATTTTCTCACTGTGGAAAGCAACAAAATACTGAACTTCTGAGACTCACAAGTGATGACAAAACCCCAAAAAGATCCAGTACATGGAAGTTAAACCTAGAAATGCAAGCAAATTGTGCATTTTTAAGCAGAAGTAACTACACATTGAAACAATTTACCAAGCAGTGTTGTGGATTCTTGTAATTTACAAGATTTCATTTGGAATTAAGGCTAAGATTGCTGAAGCAATTTAGGGAATTAGGTGCTCAGACATCCTTGAAGTGTACTCATTAAATTCATCAAGATCTCTTGGGCTCTGCTAGAATTGCAGCAAAGCTAAAAGCAGTATGCTGCTTTTGATTCACAAATGGAGCTTGGAGTGCTGTGGAGATGGTCTCCGTTATGTTGCACAGCAGGTCAGATTGTTCCAGTGGCTTCTTTTGTTCACAGAGTCAGTGTGTTTGTTTATTTGTACCTGAGAACAGCAAAAAAATGTTCTGACCTAATAGGAGCTACTTGAGATAACTGTTAAGGTACTTACACCCTATCTGTTTAAGAAGATGTCTGTGATTCACTCATGTTACAGTAGGTTGCTATTTCACCTCCATTCTGCTGCTGCTTGTAAGGAAAAGACTGAAAGACAAGGAGATGTACGTAGATGGCATGGAGCCACTGAGCAACAGCTTTGTTTCTATTAGGCTTTCAGCAGCTGATTTGAGAGCCAAAGCAGAAACAGTCAGTCATGTCTCAGGACCTCCTCTGTGACCTGAGTGTGTTGACCAGAGGAGGTCCTGAAATATGGCTAGATAGATTTATTAACTAAGCTTTTCTTGGGTTTCTGTCTATTTTGTCTATATTGTCTATATAAAGAATTCACTTTAAACCATTGTCTCTCACCAGGAAAACTTTGATCTTAAATGAGTGAGTCTGGTTGGCTTTTGTCTCTGTGAGAGTTACATTGAGATAGAGGCTACATAGATGTATTAAGCATCCAGTTGTGCACCAGTATTATCATTAATTTTGCTGTCTCTGGGCACTACAGCCCCTACTGTAGAAATTAGCTATTTTCTTTGGTTTTTACACTTCACTGCTTAGGGTCTGCATGGCTAAGCTACCTGTCCTGTAAGCCAGATCTGTAATCAGTACAAATACTATTTGCAAGCCAATTTTCTCATCTTACTTTTCAGAGTTAGGCATCTGAAACTGGATGGTCACGGGGAAAAAAAGTTAAAGGTCACCTATGGGAGGGGACAATCACTGTACCCCTTGAATCAGGAGCTGGATTCTGTCCTGGGTTTGGCTTACTCACAAAGCTGAATTTTGCAAGGCTCTGGAAATTCAAATTCTGCCTGATAGCTACTAAATATAGAGCAGTAATCTAGAATATTGAGGTTGTTTTGTTTTGTTGGGTTTTTTTTAAGAATGCACAAATTAACAACATGGAAACAGTTAATGTAGAAAACTAGTAGTGTTTGTGGCTATTAACACAATGAAATTTAAACTTGTATGTCCCACTCAACAGATTTTTTAAGTTATCTTTTGTTGCATAACAAAATGGGCATATCTTAGCTGTGTGTTGAAGACTTCGGGTATAAATTATTATAATTTGTATAAAAGTGAATTGAGTTGAATATAAAGTACAGAGAGAAATAAGTGGGTTTGTACTGGTTGATATATCATAGATATTTTGGAAATCTGTTTATCCAAGACATCAGTGTGACAACAAGGTTATAATATTAGGTTCTTGGGGCTGTATCAGTATATGAAAGGTATTTGTCATCTTTATGAACTATATATCATTATCAGAATAAAAGTTATAGTGATTGCTGCATTTCTCATCATTATCATGTAGATCTTCCATGTGGTCTATCAACTCCAACAAGGAGATGAAGCAGTATGTATTTCAGACAAATTATTGATGACAACTGCTGTGTGTTTTCTTTGCACAGCTATATAAAAGTTAAAGCTAAAAAGCAGCTAATGTGTTGTCCAGTGCTGGAAAAAGAATAAAGTGTAAGCTAATTTTAAAATCTGTTATATTTTCAAGATCGACAGTCCAAACAGGTACTTGAGTTCAAGGTGCTCAATGTCCATGCAGTTGATTATGTTGGTGATCAAGAAAATGAAAGTGCAGATTTTAGCAGTTTGGGATTTTTTGTTTCTGTAAGTGAGCAACTAATAATGTAATGTGAACCAAAAATCAATATATATCCTTGTTAACTTCAGCAGCTTTATAATGCAGCTATTCAAGTGATATACATTAAATTACTCCTGTGCTTTCCTGTAAGGCTGTTGGGATTTTAGCTTCAAAGCACTGCATCAAGATGCCCTCTGGTCTGGACAGTGCAATGCTTCCTGATGGAAAGACCTTGTTAAAATTAGGTTTTGAACATAGTAAAAACTGAGTTGTGCTGCTTTATGATAAACATAAGTTCACTCATTGCTTTTGCATATGAGTCTAAGAAATGCTTTCACAGAATAAGTTGTGTAATTATTATGCCACATTTCTTTACATTACATATATGTGTGTTTATACATACATGTATATCTAATTTCCTAAAGCATTTTGTAAAAAATATCAAATAAGTGTAATTTTTTCTTTCTCTCTGGTTTGAGAATGTAACTCAGAAAATGTATTCAAGGATATGAGGAACCTAGCTGTCCCAGGAGGTACAAACTGGACTGATAAGGTCCAAACATATTTTCTTTCATATGTGATGTGGAATCTGTCCAAAAGCAAAATAGCAGTAGGCAGGACTGAAGGCAGTCAGTATGACATCAAAAAAGAAATAGCACTGCTGGGTTGAAATATGACTTTAAGTAACTATAGGGCTTCTTAGATTTATGATCAGGAGCAATCCAATATAAGAGAGGTACATCTGAGCAACTTTATAGCAGATGCAGCTATTTTAATTCACCAGAAATAAGTGAACTTCATGCAGATGCTATTGAACTGTTGTCGAATCATTCTGGTTTTCAGTGGAAATTTGTAACAAGGATGAACTTTGTCCTGCAGCAAGATTTCTGATCTGGCTTTGGCTCTTTAATAGTTGATGACACCAGTCAGTTTTCTTAAAGTATCATGACAAGACTTATCATGACTTGTGTCTTAGAGCAACAGTAAGCAAAGCACGGGCTGTAGGGAAAGCATGACAGAACCAGATATAACATGGGATAGTTTTAGAAATCACCTTATTTGACAGACCATCTGGTTTTGGGTTAGACAAATTAATACCTTGAGACTGCTTGGGTAATGAATTGATCTCTTGTTGAGATAGCAGTGGCTTGAATATCTGAAAAAACAGAAAATGCTGTATCCTGATATCTACTACAATAATTTATTCATCCTGCATTGCCTGACTACTGTAGCCTTCAATTACATGGTGGATTTTTGTTTTCAATTACTAACTTTACTGCTTATGATATTATGGTAAGATTGTGTGCTTGTAGCATGTATTATCTGAGTAAATGGTTAGTTGTCAAGGAACAATAAAAATGCAATAATGCCAATAGTTTTTAGCTCTTAAATTGTAAATCAAATGCCTCTTATATTACGTAGCTCTCACGTACAGCTCCGTACAGCTATTTTATTTTGATTGTATTTATTTTCTCTGTGGCTTCCTCATATTTATGCAAAATAATAAGAGAATCATAGAATCATTTAGGTTAGAAAAGTCCTTTAAGATCGTCGAGTCCAACTACTAACCTAACACTGCTGAGTTCACCACTAAACCATGTCCCTAAAGTGCCTCATCTACATGTCTTTTTAAATAAACTGACTTAACCTTGGTGGCACCTCCATGCTAGATGAACCATTGCTGTCGTCATTGTTTGGTTTCACTTGCAGAGCCTATTATTACTCACAGACATGTGAGCAGCTGGGGTAGTCACAAAGTAGATGTACCTGCTGCGCCGAGCAATAACTTGTCGCCATTTCACCAGTCCCTTATGTCACTTTGTTCAGGCAGGAGGAGAGAGACAGGGAATTCTCCATTACCATGCATCCTGTCTGCCTGTTGGCAGTATCTCAGGGAAGGCAATCCTAGTAGTTTATCTCTCACTCACTCTCCCCAGTACTCCTAAACCTACTCTACTCCTCCCAGAGCTCCATCACTAAGTGGAGGAGTTCCTCTATCTGGACACACTTCCCACAGTTATGCTCATTGCTGCTGTCCCATACTGGCACAAGAGCCAGGAACAGCCCACAGCCTGACACTGGTGGTTCACCAGACACTTTGGGCACCTGTGTCAATCGTAGTAGGTGCAGAGCTCAGAAAGGCCATGGCTTTCTGCCAGGTGGATACATTGCTCCTTGGTCAAGCTGGAAGGGCTTCAGCACCCCTCCTGCACACCCTTCCACACAAACTGCCTCACCATGTCCTTGCTGATGTGCCGTGTCTTGTTTGCTCTTCCTGTTGGCAGCACTCGTGGTCACTGGGGCTCCCTAAGGGCTTCTTTTATACATGTAAGGGGGCCTGGCCACTGGTGCTCCTGGCCCATGCAGGTCCCATTGACTGCTGTCATGCAAGCTGCGGGCTCGTGGTGGCTCTCTTGGCTCCCCTTGAGGTTCCTCCACTTCATGACATTCCCCCTGTGCACCACACCAGAGAATTCCACTGTGTATTGTGCCAGCACTGGAACTGCTTACCTGGGTGACCGACCAATTGTGATGAACTAGAAGAAAACCTTTTTCTTCCTTTTCCTAAAATGTTAGATTGTTTGTTTTCTGGAAACATATACCTGGCATAAATTGAATTTATCTGGTTTCATCTTAGATTAGGTGCTTGATTTGTGATTAAAATCCAAATGGTAAAACAAATTCAGAATGACAAATGCAGGTTTTTATTGAATCAGTTGATCACTATTTTCCTGTGTTACAGCTGTTCTGTCTCCAATGCAGTTCCATTTGATTTGGTAATTGTATGCAAAATATAATTATGTTGTGGTTCTTCATCAGAGATCCTTCTTGGTTAGAATGATTGAAAAGGGTTGGTGGAATAATTTGTGTCATTATAGTTACTGATAGTTTGTAATGCTGCACAGTCTATCCAACTGTGTTCATTTCATGTATGTTTGAGAAATTGAGACCTATTTATATTCTTTGAAGAAATCTTGAATAAATTTAATGCTTTGTTTTTTGCAGACATGCGATATAGTGTTCTTTTATAACTTTACAAAATTAAATGCCTTCCACGGGGAGTTGGAACTCTGTGCAAAAGGAGGAAAAAAAAATGATTTTGAAATATTACTAGTTTTGGTTATCCTTCTAAATGCATATTATTAGCTTATGGTCTTAGCCATAGCTACAGCAATACTACAACAAGGGAAGGTGTATGAGGTTCAAATGCTATGTTGTCTTCTTTCAGGGAAACAGAATGCAAATTTGTGGCATATTTTTCAAACTTGAATTATTTATATGGCAAACATTAGTATGGCGAATCCTGATTAAACTTATATGAATTCTCTTAATTTCTCCAACAGTGTGCCTGAAGTTTTTAGTAATCCTCCTGACTCCCCTCAAATCCAGGAAAGCTGGGACTTTCATATCCCTGTCTAAACAAATATCACTTAGATCCCAAAATCTCTCTAGCTATATTGATAAATACTTCTTTTTTAGTCATTAAAAAAAAAACAACCTACCTCTTTACAGCTAGGAAAATAGGGCATTATTTCTGTGCAGAACCTATTTAATCTGTTAATTATACTTTTCTGTTCTTCATGATAACACCTGATATCCTGACACACATTATTCCCATAGTGTGAGTAATGATCTGAGGGTCCTGAAAGTGAAGGGATCTCCAAGAGGCGATGTACTGCTTATGGCAATTTTAGAGGGCAGGTAGGTGTCTCAGGAAGGCAGTTTTGTTGTGGATGATGTATCTGGTGCTTGAGTGACCAGTGTCTCTTTGCTGTGAGGGAAGATGCGAGTCTATAGTGTTTGAAACACCTCTGGGCAATGGACTTGGATTTGCACTGGTTACTTTCTAAGGAACAGGGAGAATTTAGTGCCCACCAGCAGGCTTTGATTATTACCACTGATGCCTTAAATCCAGGTGCTTGACAACACCCAGCTAATACAGTGTTTTTGCTATAGCTGATTTCTGTTGGCATGCTTGACTCCTGTGCTGTTACTGTGGGTTCACAGTTGAGGAAGTCTTTTATTCTATAAAGCTAAAGAGGGATTGCTCTACAGTGAGTGGGATTCTCTGGGAAATAAATCTATTGCAGAGCACCATTAATTTTCACCTGCCATCATCACTTAACCCACAAATAGCTTGTGTCAGCACTAATGTTATCAACTCTGATAGCTGAACTTCTGCTTGGGAGTATAATGTAAAGGCTGGCAGAGGTGTGTACTCACTGGGAAGGTTGTTAGCACAGAAACTATCATCCATTGGTCAGCCAAGGATGATCTATTTATCTAAGCGTGAGTGAGTGTTAAATTGGGCTAGAAAAATCAGCAATGTACTTGATGAATGTTATTGCTTAGCCTAGCACAGTGTTATTTGACAATTTAAATTATGTACAGCTACCCAGAGATTGTCATTGATGGGAATATAATAATCACATCTATAAATATTTTTCTTCAATGCATATAATGTTTACCTTTTCCTGTAAATGTATTATTTTTTTGTAAAATGTAACAGTATTACCTATTCCACCAATTCTGAAATGACTATTTAATATCAGTCACAAGTTTATTTTGCTGTGCTATGGATGCTGTCTAATAAATTTCATATTTTACTTTCCGTTCCCAATTCTCATTCTCAAATGCTTCTCGCAAGTGGTGTTAGCATGCTGTGGATGAGTACACCTCACCCAAGATGACCAGTCTGAAATTACTGTTTCAGTCCAAGATAGTAGTCTAGGGTCTTGTCTTTAGGCAGTGGGAAAAGCACCAGAAAAGAATGTTCTTGAGCAAATTCCTAAGTGATGAGGACGGGTTGCCCTCACCTATCCCAGGTGTGCCTCTCTTTCTCTACAGCTCTACAAGAACCACTTGCAAAGAGCTGGAGCTAGGCTGGGTGACTGATTTTTAAAAAAGTAATCTCACTGGACATCTTTTAAATCACTGTTATTTAATAATAGACCTTTTTTTTTTTTTTTTTTTTGAGCAGCTGAAAAGAGAACATTTATTTAAGCCCAGAACTTATTTCTGGCTCTCTGTGGCTTTCCAGTGAGTTACAGTGTATAATTTTGTCATTCATGTATTCTTGAATGAATAAAGAAATACAACAGCATGAGAAATTACCTGGAAGTGGTCCTGCTTGGTGAAAGAAATCTGTCCTTCATTCCCTTTGGTTGTTCTCAAAACACAGTTTAAAAAAGAAACAAAAACATACCTGCGGTGTTTGTATATTATACCCTAGATGTTCTTTCGAATAGAAATTTTATTAAGAATGTATTCATTTTTTCAATATTCATATTTCTCAAAACGTTTTTTAGTCTGTATGAAGTACTAGAAGACTTGTATTATAGTATCTGATGTACATTCGTGACCCCTGGTTTGTGACATTAGATGTCAACATCTAGAAAATATTCTTAAAACGTCTTCTTTCATGTCCCTGTAGTTTAAACAACAGGGGGGTTCTCCAATGAGGTATCTCTCCAATGTTTGGGTTTTTCTGCTTTTGAGGGCAGGAAAGTGTTTAGCAGGCATTTTATTTATGTACTTTTGCCTTCGCCTGAAAGTCTCTAAAATATTTACCTGATCTGCATTCTTTCTCCTTTTTGTCCTCCTGCCTTTTCAGGAGTTGAGGAGTATGAACTAAGTGCTAGCAGTCACTCCAGCTCTTTCTGTTCACAGGAGAATCTTCTTGAACTTCTTGTGTCTAGCAGCAAATGCTTTTCGCTACTCACTTTTCACTTCATACCAGTAGAGATGATGGTTCCCCTAGAAGAGAATTGATTGGATTATGAAATTTCCCCTGTAAGCAAACCTAGCATCAGGAAGGTATCCTGGCCTGGATTATAGGGACAGGAGAAATGGATTTGTAGAAGACCAGAGCATTTGCTGTTGCTTCAGTCTGTTACATAACAGAATTCAGAGTCATCTTTTTATGCAAGAAAACAGTCTCTAGATGGAAACCTACATTTCCTGTTTAGCAAGAGAAAATCTAGTTATAATGGAGGAATAGCTGGAATTCAGAGGGGAGGAAGACTCTCAGGTATTTTTTAAATATCCTTCTTCGTAAAGTACAATTTACTGGACAGAGGTGCAAGTCCAGCAGTTTTCAGAATTGTAATAAACTGTTTCTTAACAGAGAATATTAATAGGCCAAAGAACCTACAAGGCAGAGTATGCTCTTCTGGTTGTTTGTAACAATCCCTCTTTTAATTGTTAAAATGACATAATTCATAATTTCACCTTTTAAATTACTGGTATGTAATCTCAGACTGAAAAAAACGTTATATGTATTTTTCATAATAGCTGTGTAACTGAGTTTACAAACCACTAAGTTTTCCAGTAGGAAATATTACTACCAGATATGTGTTGTACGTTTTGTTCTGAAAATTGCATAGCTTGACAGGGTGTATTATTCAAATTATAGCTGAAGTGGGACCTCAGTGCTTAACAGGCCTTGAGATGGATCTGCAGGAGGCTGGGCAGGGCTGTGAAGTTCACTCTGCTTGCACTTAGCAGATTCCTTTTTTTCCTGGACTTTCAAACTAGAAAAACAGAATATTCATACAAAGTATTTTATCATTGTCAGGGAGCAGTTTACATGTGTCTTGGAAAATAAGTTCTGTAGAGTTAGGGTTTCATTATTAATATTTTTAAACTGGGATTTTTCTTACTGGTGCTTTTTCTGTTTGCATTATAGAGCAAAACCTGTGTGGTAACATACTAAACCTGTCACATATCGATACTCAATACAGAACAATTTATAATTTTGGCCTAAAACCAGAACACCTCAGCAGTTTGTGTCCACACTTAGTAGCTACTATAACTCTTGACCAGCCATCTCAAAATAATCATTTCTGCATAGCTAAAAGCATCCTGCTTTTTCATTTTTATCTATTTTGTATCTATTTTTTTAAGAACAACTCAAAATCAGATTATTTTTGTAAACTCCTAACTGCAGAAATGCAAGGGGAAAGGATTTACACGTACTACATAATTTAAACCTGTAACATATGCAGGTATATTATGTATAGTGTCCTACTTAGGTTGCAGTGCCTAATCCTTTGTAATCCATTCTCTCCTTCCTATTTTCCATATTATCTCAGTTTGGATACCAAATGTCACATTTCTGCAACGTGCAACCAGGCAACATGCCTGCTGCTGTATTTAGGCCTTTTCTCAAGTCCTGAATTAAATGCATACTTACAGAAGGTGTTTATAAAAAAAAAAAAAAATCAAGTGAAAATAATTACTCAATAACTGCAGTGAATAAAGTGAATGAGGAGTAAGAATCACACAGATCCTTTTCATACTGACTTTCTGTCAGATTAGGATTAAATACATGACCATTATTGTTTACCTGCTCCATTTCCACTGAAGATAAGAATCTACTTTTAACTGTTTCACACAATTAATGATGCTCTTTGATTGTCTTTAAGGAATTAATTGGACAGCTTGATAACATATATTTGCAGGGTAAAGCCTTCTAACAAATGTAAATGTAAATTCTGAATAAATTGTTACTGTTATTTTATCAGGGTTCTTTCAGAAGTCACAAATATTTTAAAGGTCATTTTATAATAACTTTTAATTTTGGAGAGATGTTTTGTGGACTTACTTTGTATCAAGAATAAATTCTTGATTGAATGCATACAGTCCTGATACATTGCAGGTTTCTGAGAAAATCCGTCAACTAAGTATCAGATGTAATTCCTTGAGTTCTACCATTGTTCACTGACTTTTATTCTGCTCCTTAAATTGGTTTCTTTACAGTGGTTCTACCTAAAGGGACTAATAAAATTCAGTGTCACTGAATCATGCAAAGCAAGGATGTTTGTGCGTGTGTCATGCAAGTTAATAAGCAAAAAAGTTTATATGAACAAAGACTTGTCTTGCTTTATAAGAATGATCAGGGAGCTTTTTCAAAGCACAACTACTTTGTTTACACTTCACAGTAAAACCTACGTTGTGGTTAATCAATCGTGAAAGTATTAGATAAATAACTTCTAAGATGGATAATTACTAATTAATAATGTTACTTTGCAACTTCAAATTACTATGCATTAGAAAAACATAATTTGGAACATACAGTGAGTGAAAATAGAGTTGGGGAAGTTATACCATGCTGCCATAGACTGGGAACAAAGAACACTCTGGACAGATAGGAAAATTAAAAACAAGAAAAGAAAACTTCTTGCCTTATTAACAATTTGGTTTATAACTTTTTGTCTTCAGTAGGCAGGCAACTTCTGTTTTTGTAAGAAATGCCTTGTTTAATGAGTTTGATAGGTGGATCATACTGACATATGGTAACAGAGCAAATTGTTTGGAGTTTGTAACTACTTAAGGATGAAATAAGTAAGGTTAATTTAAATGTTCTTTTCAATACAACTTAGGTGGCAATTATTCACTAGAGTGTTACTTGGTAACTCATCTTTGCAAACTGAAAACAGATTGGGGTAGCCCATTTCCTAGATCAGGGATTGTAGGATCCTAATGTCTGGAATATGAGAAAACAACCCCAGATCCTCATGTAAAAGGAGAATGGCAGAATCACAGCAAATGTAATGTGGGCTGAACACTGACTAACAGAAGCCCTTGTCAGAAGTATTGATTAAAATAGTCAGTCTGTATGGTTTAATAATTTCATTGCCACCAGATGAAAGAGAATTTGTTCCTAAGCAGCAATCCCTCTTTCTTAAACATTAAAAAAGCCCTGTGCTGACATTCTGCTAGGGCAGGAATGTTATTCCATGTCAGTACTTTTTTTTTTTTTTTCTTCCTATAGTTGGATGGCTTAAAAATCAAAGAGTAAGTGAAGGCCATGATAAATTTAGTGTATCTTTGATATTTCTCAGGAGGAAAATAAGTGTCTATCAGAAAGAAGGAACAGAGGCACTAAACACGTAAGAAATCCTGGGCATCTTAAAACTCTTAACATTTTTGTATTGTTTCTTAAACAATAACAGTAGGATGCCTGAATTCCACAGTGCAAATATTCAATTTGTTTCTGACTGAGAGCTAGTAAGGTAAGGAAAAAAATGAAAGAAATTGTTTATAGAATTTACCATAATTAAATTTTCTCATGTGAGAGTCCCATAAAATTAGTGTACTTGTAGGTGTCATCTGCATTAATTTCCAGGCTTGACCTGGAAACCTGTGAATTTCAGGAGAAAAAAAAAAAATGCCAACAAAACAACATTTTCTTACAGAAATACATAAAAAGAACTTTGATTTAAATATTAAACATGCAGTACAACAATTGATAATGCAAATAGGGTATTTGTATCTTTTATATTTGAAAAACACTGATACAACAGTAGCAGTATGAATCCATAGATATTTTTATTAATAGTTATATTTATAATCAGGACCTTTAATTTGAACATTAAGGATTGTCAGCTGGTTGCCCAGCTATTGGGAGATCTTATATCCTACATCAGAAAGACATTGAGATGCTGGAGTGTGTCTGTCTTTCCTGGAGCATCTCGTTCATTTGCTTCAGGCTAAGAATTTTGGCAGTCTGGGGAAGGTCTGGGGCGGTGCACTAAGAATTTTACATACGTAATCTTGAGTATTTTTACAAACATAGCACAGATCCTTCAACTACTCATTAAAGTCTCAGGAGTGGGGCTTTGACTGAGGAGTTGAGGCAATGTCCAGTGAAGATATGGAAAGGCAGGGAGTCAAATGAGTTTAGTTCCCTTGAGCATTCTACAGACAGCTGCGTGCTACAAATGTGAAAAGAAGCACCTGTATGCAAGGAGTGACTGACTCCTCTCTTCTCTGGTGTATAGCTTTAGATGCACAGTTTTGAAAAAGTGCTAGAGACATCTAAGTCAGTGGTCGTTCTCACTTACACAAAGATTTTTGAGACAACCGTGCATCAAGATTGAAAGCTGTGCAAACTTCAGGAGAAACTTTTTGGCCAAATCCCTGGACTGCAGTCTGTTTTTTCTGAGGTTGACTGACTTAGAGAAGAACAGTGAAAGCTGTTCTGTACCTGTCCATTGGAGCCTGAGTTAGATGTTCTTGTGATCTTACAATTTATGAAAAAAGGCCATCTGGTCTTTACAGGTTTAATCTCATCTCCCTGGACACTGCATTTTCTTTAGTGTTAAAGATTTAAATGTTGCATTGCTCTGAAAAAAAATTTGACCATCAGACAGTACAGTTACCATTGCCTTCTGTGCCCATGCAGTTGTACTGTTAACTTGTCACTAATACCAGAGTATCAGTGCTTATGGCACTAATACCACATATTTAAACTGCAATGAGAAACAGTTTGAGAAACGCTCATGAAAACCTTTTAAGTGGTTTTGTGCTTGCTCTTGAGATGCTTAATCACTACAGCTGTCAGAAATGGTAGAGAAAAATAAATGAATAAAATCTTGGTTAAAGAGTTTTGGTTTCAAAATGGAGAACTGAAAACCATTAACCATTTTGAGTTACTTTTCTTTCTTTTTTTTTATTTTATTCTCTTTTTTTTATGAAAGACAAGAAAACCTGTCAGAAATTACAAATTCTCTGAAAATTTTATAATACTGTAATAGCTATTTTTTTACTGTTACTCTTCCATTCTTTGCTACATCCTTTTCTACCCCTAAATAATAGAAAATAGTCTACCCTCTTTCAGTTTAAAACTGTTGCTTCTTTTCCTGTCACTACTGGCCCTGCTGACCAGCTCTAGCTTTCTCAGCTGTTCTTCACAGGGGAGGCCAAACCTGTCTGCTTCAGAAAAGTCTGTGGTTAGCTGTAAATTGTCCTTAACAGGTGTCAGCATTTTTCAATGTGTGTAAATTAAAAGTATATCCTAATATATACCCCCAACTATCGTTACAGCTCCTTCTTGCTTTT
Organism: Coracopsis vasa; assembly: GCA_026283785.1. Lineage (NCBI taxonomy): Eukaryota > Metazoa > Chordata > Aves > Psittaciformes > Psittacidae > Coracopsis > Coracopsis vasa. The sequence continues at coordinate 36,288 of JANHGB010026514.1, forward strand.
GGGAAGACTAAGCTGTTATTATTATCTCATAAGTGCTCTGGGAGTGTTATTTCTTGTTAATATTTCTACTGAAGCTCCAGTATTCTTTAAGCATGGGACATCAGTTTTGTGAAGTGTCTCAGGATTTCTTTCTGCTATTCTCCCCATCTTTAGTTTAAGTTGCTTTTTTGTATTTGGCTCACAGTGCTATACCACCTATGCTTTCTATTCCTTGAAAAAAAGATCCGGCAATTAAATGAGATCATTTCTTTACTTTATTGTGCTATACAAAAGGATGTATGTATACTTTCTTAAAAAAAAAAAAAAAAGTGAGTTCTTTCATGAGTCTTGTTAGCCTTGACGTAATCATCTGCTTTGTTTTCAAAATAGCTGCTTAAAATGAGACCAGAAGATTACAGACAAGTGGTGCTTACCTGTTTCTTTAATTTTCTCATTTCATCAATAAGCTCAATAAATTAATATTTCTGATCTGTCCTAAGTCTGAGTTTGTCACTTTATTCCCAGAGGCAAGGGTTTAAATTTGTTATTTGTTTTGATCAAAGGCATGCAATATATAAATTGACAAGAGAGCAAAATATTCCTCTTCAGTAACAAATATCTTTAAAATGTAACCTAAGAGAAAACAGAAAAAGAAATACATAATTGAAACTGGGAAGCACTCAGATGTTGTAAAGCATCCCTTGTGAAATGTTGAAGTTGCTCAAAGGAGCTTCTCTAATTCAGGGATAATAGACTGAGTCTGTGCTCAGCGCCGTTGCTACTGATTGTTAGGTAGGTATTTAACTGCAGCAAACCCTTGTAATAGTATTGTGCTATTGCAATTTGTCTTTTAATTCTATAGAAATTGTAAATTGGTATGAGCCTCTGGTGTGATTTAATTGAAATTTCACTCTCCTTTTACTGTGCTTTATTAAGGGTCCCTTAAGTTATGATGAAGTGTCAAAATATATTATAAAATGTGTTTAGTTTCTGGAGGTGAAGCACAATTAGTGATTTCACTTGTGATGTAACGGAAAGAAGCATTCGTATGCATCAACTGATGACGCGACTAGTCTTTCTTTACCTAAGCAAGAGACTTATGCAGCTTTAGGTTAAAATCAGGTGTTTATGAAGACTGTCACATCTGTCGGTCAACTAATAAACTTCCGTGTCCCACCCATTTCCCTCATGCTCCCTGCTTTTTTAAGAGACTCAAGTTGGTTCACTAAATACTCTCTTGATTTGGTTGATTGGGGTTGGGGGGGAGGGGGTGGAAGTAAAAAAAAAAACCCTGACATTTCAAAAGGGTTTGGAATTATTTAAGTAGCTTATTTTTTCCTTTTGGAGGAAGCTTCAAGTCTTCCATTTACTCAATCTGTCATTCCATTGCACCCAAGGGCAAAGTGTCATTTCTGTGTGCTTCAGTAATTTTGTACAGCAGAGAACAAACAAGTATCAAGTGACTGAAGCCAAAGTAGATTTCATAAAGGAAGCTGTATTTTCTTTTCTCCCTTTTTATCCCCACACATTTTTAATAAAGATTTTCTAGCTTGTAAGCTAGGAAGTAGACTTCTGCCCTGGATTTTATAAATGTGTTTATAATAGCATTTGATACAAACCATGGGTGAAAAACTTTTCTCAGAATACACTGTTTTTTCACAGACAGTGGTTTGATAAATATCTGAATGCAGTGAATGACCTGCCTAGCAAATCAAACGGATCTTCCATTTCAGTTTTACAAAATATGACCTTAGATAATAATATCTGTAGTCAGTTCTCAGTGTTGTTTTAGAGCTTTGGACTGCCCAGTGTAATGATACAGAATATCAAAAAGATCTTACAATTCACTCTTACGAATGTTTTATTAGTTTTAAATTTAACCAGATAAGATGGTACAGTATTTTGGTTATTTTAGAGGCTTAAAACATAACTATGAATCTGAGCTGAGCAAAGCTTGTTAAATGACATCACATTTCTGATAATCAAGATGCTATGCTATTTGACTAGGAGCTATAAAACGTTTTTAATGAAATAACAGAATTTAACATGATAAATATTCTAGTAGGATACCGTGTTGTCAAAACTAGTTCTTGGGAGATTTATGATACAAAAATTATAGAGTTTGTTTATTGAACTGGCGTTTCATTAATCCCTGGTAGTATTAAAACCATGAATGAAATGAAGGAGTTCATTTAAGAGAAGGAAATTGCAATAATTAAACAGTACAAATCATGTAGAGCTTACTACACAAAAGATATAAACTAGTTTTATGGGAAAGTCTAGTTTCATTTAGAATAAGTAGTTGAGACTGCCTTATTCTGGCTTAAACAGATGACAACCATTTTTTGATCTAGTGTCATATTCTGATTAGCAAAATGGCTGTATGGTATATTCTATGCATCTAAATTTGAAATCCGGAGTTAAATTGTGCATTATTTTTTCTTATCCAATATACATAACTGAGCTTATCTTTGTAAAGAATCACTGTATTTAGCAATAGTTAGAAGGTATCTATAAGCAAAATAAATTCTGGAGATTTTTAGCAGCTGGCAACAATTAGGGTAACTTGATTTAAGACTGGGTTTGGCTTACAGTGAAGAACTAGAGCAGTTTAATGATTTAGAATCGAATTTAGTTTCTGATGTTTGAAGTCTGGGCTACTATCCTTTTAAGATTATCTACTGGTATCTCATATTAAGAAAAAAAAAGGAAAAAGAAATTGCATAGTTATGATAAAATTTATTTACATTAGCTGACTGTTAAACCCAACATTTATATAAAGATAAGAGCAAACACAATCCAAGCAAACTGAATCAATAGAAACTTATAGTACAGTCAAAACTTCAGCATCTTGGTGCCTAGAAGTTTCCTCTAGTTACTTTTGATGGTGGAGACATCTGTTGAACATAATTTTTAATTAGTAGTGTTCTTAAGCCGTCTGTGCAGCTCTCAGCACAATTGTACCATTGTGGATTTCTTGTACCTGGTGTAATAACGTGCTTTAGATAGAATCGATAGAATAGATAGATAGATAGAATCTAGATAGATATTTAGATAGACATTTAGAAAGATAATGATAGAATCATAGAATCAACTAGGTTGGAAAAGATCTTTAAGATCATCAAGTCCAACCTTTACCCCAGGACAGCCAAGTCCACCGCTAGACCATGTCCTTATATGCTGAATATACCATAATGCCCCTGTAGAAAGATCTCCCCACTTGCTTTTCTAGCCGTAACCTTTTTATGGTTTTTGTGAGCTAGGAGCTTATTTTTCGACAGTAGTCTTTCCTCTGCTTTTGTATTCTCAAATAAACTTTTCTACTCTTAAGGTTGATTGATGTTTCACTCCATTCTTCCGTACTTGTAATTGTCCTGGTTAGAGATGTCAGCCTATAAGAAGCTTTCACTTTACCTTTCATTTTATATTTACAGCACTTGCCACTTTAATTCTTCCTAAAAGAAATTCATTAGAGTAGGGTTTTAAAAATATTAAAATAATCTATGCTGGCCCTTTCCATTGCAGGAAATGTTTCCATTAAGTCAATAATTCTGCTGCATATCAAGTACGAGCCATTGCGAGATTACTGTTCATTTGTTCCAGTGAGCAAATTAAAAAACCACAGTGTTTTCAAGTACCTTTTGAGATGGACAATCCAGAAAGCAACGACATTCAAAATAGTTCTTCTGAAAGAAAAGAGAATGTGGTGGCATGGTCTGACAGAATGGAGAACAGGACAAAAAATATTACAGAAAGGGATTAAATAATATTCTTGTGTAAATATACCTATTCTGGGTGGGGAGGATTCAGCATCAGTTGTTTAATTTGGATTAAAAGATATATCCATCTTGGAGATGACCGACCTCTGATTCCATTATAAGAAAAAAGCTGCAGCCAAAATAGTTATTCCTCAGAACTACATCTTTGGGCAAATTAAAGGCTGCAGAGATCCTGACTGTTTTTCAATAGTTTCATCATTCAGTACATTGTTTTGAGATTTTCCAGCAAATAATAGCTCAGTCTTTTCTTGTGACCATTTGTTACATCTTTTTTATCATAAATTCAGAGTATTTTTGAAGTCCCAGTTCTGTAGCTTGTATTACACAAGTCTACGAATAAGAAAAAATAAGCAACTAGGTTTTTACACAGTTTATACTGACATCATTGCACACCTATTAATTTTATGATATGATAATAACAGACTTGAAAGTACTACCTGATTTCTTCAGCAACATACAGGATTTGAGGACCAAACAAAAGACAAAGATACTCTATTGCTCACCAGAAATAATTGTAAGCATAAAACAGACATAATGAGAACATCTGCTGAATTTCTATTACTTTCTTTCAAAACCCAAAAATTATTTTAATGCTTTGAAGATGTGCATTCATGGTGTATCTATAAAACCAGACATCAAAGTTTAGTCCCAATAAAACCAAAACCGACAAAATTCTATTAGTTCAGCAATGTGTAGTGATAAATACAGTACACAAGATGGTTTGGCCATGTTACAATCAACATAAATAACTAAATGTATAAAAGATGCCTCTGAATACTCTCTTCTGGAGTTGGCAGTGCCTAAAGAAGGAGAAAGAAACAACATAATTAGTGTTGATTCAAGCAGAAGATGCAATGGCTCATCTTAAAATACGGTTGATGGGACAGAAACAGTCACTGGGAGACAGAAGAGGATGAAAACCAGTACAGGCTGCAGGATACTATTTTGCAGAAATGAAGCAGAAGTGTCAGTGTCAAAAAGGCATACCCACACATAAAATGTCTCTAGCTTCAGCACTTAAAAATGTTTAAACTGCAAATTTATGGAATTAGATATTAATTGTGATCAAGTGGAACTGCTGTAATAAATGTTCACTGGATTGCTAATGGGAGGACTTCACATAGGGTGTGAGTTGTTGCATTGTTAAAAGTATATTTTGTGGCTGTACATGGATCTCCAGCATTCAGGTCTCTTTCCTGTGAAGCTTTGCAGATTTGCACATTCCGTGCTTTTCAGACGGAGTTCGATGTGTGAATTCACAACAAATTTAGTGGGAAAGAGGAAACATAGACAGTTGATAAGCTTGGCTCTTTTTGTCAGCTCCTCACAACACCCCAGGCGAGCTTAGTAGCCTGTCACACGGTGGAGGAATGCTTTCGCCTCCAAAGGGAAAACCAGGGTCAGCTTAAAGGCTTGTGACAGCAAGGAGAGAGCAGAGAGCCCGCTCTCAGAGACCTGGGAGTAGGCTCTTCTTTCTATAACACCATGGGGATTTAACAGAGTAATTCATGACTGGCAGAGAAAACCTGATGGCATACTCACTCTTCATTGATAGAGCAGCTTGAGCAGGGTATGAAGAGAACTTTATTTTAAGTAACTGAATAAAAACTTCAGAAAAATCACAAATATTAACCAACACCTTAACCAGCTGCCTGCTCAAGAATGCTTTCATGTATTCCCAGTTTAAATGCAGCATGTCTCTGTGAAGTGAAACGATATGGCACCCTGCTTTTGAGATACAGCATTGTTGACATTGTCACCTTCTTTGGCTTGAGCACTGAGAGCCAGTGAGCCTCTTTTCTGGCCCACGTACCTTTCTCCTCCTTGCAGGCTGTGAAAGTGTTGGATGGGCATGGGAGTGAGGCTGAGTACTGTTTTGACCTTCTAATTTCCTTCTCTTGGAAATTTGTTCCCTTATGCCCAGAACACCTTGTGAGAAATACTCATCATTGCTGGTGAGGGATGCCCTCCTCATCTCATAGCTGGCATTTTTTGTTAAAAATGTGCTTCATGGTCTGTAGGAAGCTCAATGGAGTGCTCTTCCTCTCCATACAAGAGTAAAAAGATGCCCAGAGTGCTTTTTTGTCCACTTCTTACATCTGAGGTGACTGCCATTGGAGCTTGCTATGGGAAAAGGCAAGTATATGCTTTGTTCAAAAAGGATGTAAACTTCTCAAATATTGTAACCCTTTTCAGGAGCCAGCATCTTGTGCAGATAGAGATTTTGAGGCCATCTCCTGCATTGGACCTAAGAGACTAATAGGGCTTTCAAGACAGGCCATATTAGGACTTCAGTTCTTGGGGTAAAAGATGGTCCTTTACTTTTTAATTGTATGATTAAGGGTCATCAAATAGTGTCTAGTAGTTTTAAGTGGAAAATACTGTTTCTTTCCTCCTCCTCTTCTTATCATTATTATTTGGATCAAATCACATGTACTGGCTTTGGTCCCAGTATGTTCAAAAGGTTTCAGTCAATTAAGTTACAGGAGATGTTTCCAGATGAGTCAAAGAAGTTTTAGAAACTGAAGTCATATTGAGCTAATACTTCAATATCTTTTGTCTGATATTAAAATATATACTCTGTTATGATGTATTAGACAGTGAATTGTCTTCATATAAGAATATATTAAAAATCTTATCTGAAAAGAAGAGGGCAAGGATGATTTCAAATGTGTTTACTGTTTACTGCCATTTTTCCCAACACCACAAAAGCTTTCATTAAGAATTACTATATCTCTTTTCAAGTATATTTATGAAATATGGCTACACCTGCAAAATATAACATTGCACTGATTTAGATCAGTTACGATCAGAATTTAAAATCTTGATGTAATGAGGCCAGGTGGTTGTTCCAAATTGCTCCCAGTCAGTATTTTATGAATTTAATTTGGGAATGCCACAGGGATTCGTCCTACTCTTGTATTATTTCTGATCTATCACAGCGTTTGCTGGTGGGTGGCTGTCATTTGTTGACATGACATGTTTGTTTTATGTGGGTCTACTGATGTTATGCAACTGTTTGGCAGTTACATTGTCAAAGGAGAAATGATAAAAGACTTGTAAGAAATATTTATTATAACCCTTTCTTTATCATAAAAATATTTCTGTTGCTTTTCTTCTTTATTCTGTAATGATTTTGTGGGATCATATCACATTTTACCTCCTAGAATTCAGGTATATTTTTTCCTATATCGCTTTGTTCAAATGCTAGAGTAATTGAGATTTGAAGTTAAGTTTATCAACAACCAGTTCTTACAGGTAGT